>VWZG01003515.1:655676-679513 GCA_013396735.1 Grallaria varia | reverse complement strand
CCGGGCCTCGGCCATGCTGCCGCCGCTGCCGCCGGCGGGGCCGCTGGGCCGGGCCGGGCCGTGACCTCACGGGCCGCCCAGTGCCGCCGTGACGCCAGAGCACCGCCCCGCCGCCAGCGTGACGTCACNGGGCGGGGCCACTCAGGGGCGCGCTCACTCGAGGGGCGGGACACTCGAGGGGCGTGGCCAGAGAGCGGGCGGGGCCATGGCGGGGCAGCGCCGTGCGCCTGGTGCGGGGGGACTTGGTGTTGTGTCCCAGTTCGTGGCCGTTGCTCCTCGCCCTGTCCCTGGCACGGCTGAGCAGAGTGTGGGACCGTCCTCTGACACCCCTGGAGATGTTTGTGTGCATTGATGGAGCCCCTCTCAGCCTTCTGCTCTCTGGACTGACCCGGCCCAGCTCCCGCAGTCTCTGCTCATCACAGAGATGCTCCAGACCCCAAACCACCCCTGTGGCCTCTGCTGGACCCTCCCCAGCAGATCCACGTGTTTCTTGTCCCGAGGAGCGCAGAACTGGACACAGCACTGCAGACGTGGCTCACTAGGGATGAGCAGAGGGGCAGGATAACCTGCCTGACCTGCTGGCCATACTCTTCCCGATGCAAATGCATCCTGATGCAAATATTTACAAATAACTGGTTTATTTTTACCAATCCTTTCTGGAAGGAGCCCGTTGCTTCCTGAATTGCTGTCAGACTAAAGCACGGCCGATCCATATGGAATCAATACTGTGTCTCTGCTGTGACTGAAGCCAAATTCTCCTGCTCACAGGCTGAGACCCAGCTGTGTCCGCAGAGACTTGCCAGAAAGGCTCCTAAACGATTACTCCCATGACCAGCACTGCGCTTCCTTGCCTCTGTTAATCTAGACAGCACAACAGAAACAAGAAACCTCATCTGAGTTGGTATTTGGTACCAGTCTCAGAGCTGCAATCACTGGACCCAGAGGACAGGACGAGCCAGTCCCGGGGCTGCCCTGACTCTCTGCAAAGCCTTGAAAATGTGTTGAGGGTGGAACACAGACACAGAGGGAAGTTTTGATGACCCCAAGAACAACGACTTCTGGACTCATTTTCAGAAGAAATGGGGTGTTTTGCAGCGTCCTCCAAACCCTGGTGCTGCAGTTCAGGAGTTCAGTGGATATCCCAGCCGTGCCCCCTGTCACACACTCACTGAGCCCAGTGACTCTGGATGTACCTGGGGCAGCTGGGCCATCGTGGAACAGACAGGATGAATCACTGCCCAGCCACCAGAGTGGACACAGTGGACAGACATAACCACACGTTACGGACATACAAAGGAGACTTTGTCAAAGTGAATCAAATCAGCTTGGATGGGATGTTCCTTTGCATTTTCCTCCTGCTGCTTTCATCGTTCACATGTGCTGTTTTACGTGCTGTTCCAGTTTATTTTCTCTGAGAGATCTGAGTAAACATGGTAAAATTATTATTTCAGTTGCTTTATTTACTGTACTTGACTGTCTGTGCTACTCAGACCTGTCTGGCCACAGCCGTGGGACCTGGAAGCACCTCTCTGCCATCTTACAAGGGGGTGTAATGTCATGCATTTTCCCTCTGAGCTGATGAAAATTCCCCTTGATTTACAGACATTGTTCAGTAATCATGTCCTGAGAGAATCAGCTGGAACGTGACTGTACAGTCAGTCAAGACACAGCCTCAAATACAGATAGACTAATTTTTAGACATGCGAAATGGAGCAAACCAACAGATCTTGCATGAGGAAACCAACTGAACATCTCCATCTTTCCCCGAGCATGGCTGGGTTACAGGAGGGCAGGCGCCGTGTCCTCCTCTGCCCTGGGGAAGGCAGCAGGGCCTCCTGCCAGATGTTCTGACCTCTGGCTGCCCAGATCAGGGGGTGGTCAGTTATTTATGGGACACGGCTCTGCTGGACAACACCGATGGGCGCTGACTCAGGAGCCTCGTGGGGTCATGGGTGGCAGAGCCAAGGCAAAGCCCCACCTCCACACTGCTCACATTCCCAGACTCCTGCTCCTGGGCACTCTGCTGCTGGCTTAGGCCCTTCCCTCAGTAGTTGCCAAATTAAGCTACCAAAAAAAAAAAATATTTAAAAAAAAGTCTTTGTTCTGACAGGTTGAATGTCTTTAAAACCTCAAAACTGTCCTGTGAACCCAAATTACTTCCCAGACAAACCACCTTACCTGTGCTTTGAGTTAATAAATTCCCGGATTTTGCACCAAGAGAAATGATTGTGGTAGATTTGAATTTTTTTTGTAGGCACTTCATTTGTCCCTGTGCAAAGCTCCCCCCACCCCGTGCTGCTCACGGGACACCTGCCAAGTCTATTTTAACAGCAGTGCCTGCTCTGCTGCAGTCACTCAGCTCCCAGAGGGAGAGCCCTGGGGAACAAACCCGTTTCCAGAACTCTCCCTTGATGGCATTGTCACTGAGGGTGACAAAAGAGCAGCAAGGACAGGGCACGCTGCCCTCCATCTGCCCCAGACACAGGGGATTTACTCTGGGGACAGTCAAGGTGGGCGATGGCACCACAAGTACTCACCTGTCCTTGCCTTCAGCACAATATCCCTAAACCAGGATTGTAAATCCAAGACAAGCCCATAATTTTAGGATAAATATTCTAAGTATTATTAAGCAAGGACAGCTGCATTGTGGTCATTTCCCCCTGTTCCAACAGCAATTTGAAAACTGAAATCTTCGGGGTTAAATAAAGGAATATTCTCTGTCATGACCAAGGAGTATGAAAACTGCTTCTAAGACATGATCAGAGAACAAGGAAACACTAAACACGAAAGCAAAACTGAGCAGCCAATATGAAAGCGTGAGAATATGTTGCAGAGCTCTCCTTAATCCTGTATTTATTAGTCATTAAACAACGTCCTGGGTACCGCGCCGTGCCCCGGACAGCAGTCCCTCCCAGTGCCCCCAGTGCCCCCAGTGCCCCCAGTGCTCCCAGTGCTCCCAGTGCCCCAGTGCCCCCAGTGCCAGTGCTCCCAGTGCTCCCAGTGCCCCCAGTGCTCCCAGTGCCCCCAGTGCCCCCGCAGCCCCGCTATCCTGCCGGCAGACACCAGGGGGCAGCATTTCCCTGCGCTGGCGCCGGGGAGCGCCATGGCCGGACCCAGCGAAGGGGCTGCAGAACGTCGTGAGCGTTGGAGGATGCTGGGGCAGGAGTCAAAGAGCAGCACTAACCGTTTGGAAGTGGATGGACAGAACAGGACCTACAAGGTGCAGAATTACAGGCGTTATCCAATTACTCCAAAAAATGTTCATGAATATTGGAGGGAAAAAACCCTTGATGTCATGACAATTAGTGACCAAAAAACAAAATTAAGAAAATCTCCAGTATGCTTATTCTCTCCTTCACACAACCAGGTGTTTCAGAATGGATTTGCCTCCAGAATAAATTGTCTCCAGTAGGATTTGCATTGTTTGCATATTGTAAAATATGACAAATAAAATATTTATTAAATGTTTTGCATGCAACTGCAAAGAAATATAATTGTATTTATACACAGTTATTCATCATACTTCATATACAAGAAATTAAAAATTAAGTCACCTGCAGGATTCTACAGTCTGTTGTTATTCTGTATTATAAAATCCTATTGCTCTTCAATAGAAAGAATACGGACATTCAAGAGTACAGTTACAAAAATAATAATACAAGAGGCAGCAAATAAGAAAATATAAAAGCTTGATAGTGCTTTTTATTTTGGAGAAAAAATATTTTCAATAATAGAAAATGCAAATGTTATTTTGTATTCCATATACTTATGTCAAAAATACTATTTATTCATCAAATACAGATTTGAAAAAGATGCACATGAGACTACGCTTGTATTTTCCAGTAGAAATTTGGAGTTTTCCAATAGGTGCACAGTCCTTATCACACACCAGGAGGCTTGGTCTCCTGCATAGAGGAGCTGCCTTGGGACAGAGCTGTTCTTCCCTCTTCCAGTAAAGTCCCAGGCTGCACCTACATGGTCACCAGCAAGAAATTCTTTTTTGTTGCTTCATCTTATCTCATTCCTTTTTTTCAAATTCTGAACTCCTGCTTGTCCCCTTTTTTAGGCCACTCTCTGACAGGTCCATGCCGGGCTGGGACAGTTCACTCAAGTTCAGGTTCTCAACAGGAGGCATTTCCACAGAATGAAAGGGAGATTGCTCTAGTCCTGTGTACCAATTAAATTAATTGGGTTTTAAGGAAAACACAATGTTTACAGTGTCAATGAGTCCAACAGAAATGGGATTCATTGGTCTGTTTTCTTTTATTACTTATTTTAATCTCAAGGATTTTTCACAAAGCAGTCTGTGTTCTGGAAGAAATCAACAATCTATTGATGCATGTGAGCAGAGCAGTGCCTTCCTCCTATCCTCCTGACTGATAATTAATGGATCTCATAATTAATGGATCTCATGGCTCAGTAGACCCTTCACCTGGATTTTTATCCATCCCACGATGCAGAAGCTGATCCAATTTACAATCATTTTTGTTAAGTGCTTAATCCTTCTGACTCGCACCAAGCCTGGGAGCGCCCTGTGCTCCACACCCTGCAGCAGTGAAGGTCTCAGAGCCGTGTCCCCAGTCCCACTGAGGGTCCCTCCTCCCCTGACCATGGACGTGTGGGCCCAGCGGCCACGACCCCACTGCTGACAGAGCCCTGCTCCATCAGGGCTCACCAGACCCCTGCACCTGATGGAGGGGCCACCACAGCTCCCAGCGAGGCGTACATGTGTCACATTTACCGCAAAATGATGGAATTCTGAAACAGAGCAGGGTGTAACAGCAGAAAATCCCAGTTCTGTGCTGGAATCTCTACTCTGAGCTAAAAGTAGACTGGAAGTTAAGACTGATGCCATGCATGTGCATATAAGGACTGAGTTAGGGCTGTGTTTAACCATAACTTCTCTCACTTCCTTTGCCTGCAGCATTTATAGCCTGCCAGTGCAGACTGGCATATAAATAAGTAATACATGAGCTGTGTATGACTGAGTTAAAGACAGAGTTCTCTGCATGATGAATAGGAGTTAAAAATAAGTTCCATGTATCAGAGGAAGCAAAAAGGCAAAGCAAACAGCTACAATGATCATTAACATACTACGAGAGCCCAAATGCAATCTGTGAGTCAAAGCAAGAGACATCTTTTAACACAATTGACTTACATTTCAAGGCCAGGCTGGACAGGGCTTGGAGCCACCTGGGCTGGTGCAAGGTGTTCCTGCCCATGCAGGAGTGAGATGGGCTTTGAGACCCCTTCCAACCCAAACCCCTCTGTCATTCTGTGATTCTAAATATGTGATGAAATTTAATGTAATGGTGACAACCAAGGTACGGATGACTTTTGCACACCTTGCATTTCACCCCAGCTGGCATCTCAGATTAAACAAACTTGGTATTGTCTCAAATGACACCTTTGTAGGTGCTAATCTTCACACACAACTGAGCTCACTTGGGGATCGTTCATATCTATCTGCTTTTCATTAACTCTGGGGTACATCTACACCGTGTTCCAAAGTCTGACTCTTCCCTGCTGGGGGCTGTGTTTGTGCCCAGAATTCCTCAGGCAGCCACAGCAGGGCCCAGCTCATCAATAGGTGAGCAGCAGAGAACACAGCCCGCTTTGGGGCAGGTCTGTGCCCGGGTCTGCTGCTGCCCCACCAACAGCTGAGCCTGCTCAGCTCACCCGTGTGCTCTCCAGAGGCCAGAAGGCACACACAGCTTTGGCTCTTCCCAAACTGCAGGCTCGGGAGGATCCCTGATGCCCGCAGAAGAAACACAGTGGGTTCCATCTCCCTGCTCTGCTCACATTTGGGAGCAGGAGCAGCATTCCCAGGCACATTCCATTACCCTCTCTGTACACAGTGTGTAGCTGCTGCTGCTTACCCAGCTCCCATCCAACACGAACAGATGGGCCATGTGGGAGGGAGCAGAAAACTCTTGCCTGTTACAGAAGGTTCCCAAACCTCATGTGCATGCCCACAGATTCTAAATATTAAGATCATGGGATTATTTTTCATTAAATATACCCCCATTAAATAAACTACCGTTAAATGTGATCTCAGACCTACGTTACAGCGCTGCTTCAGAGCATCATTCATACCTGGTTTGTCATTCCAATCTACTGGGTTTCAGTTAAACAGAACAGAATGTGACCCCACATTCTTGTGCAGACAAAACTCAGCAGCAACAACACTTTTGATTTGCTGTTTTGAAGAATACTAACCAAATCCTCAACATTTTCAAGGCTGTGTATCACTGAAGGGGAGTTAAAACCTAAAATCACTAACTAGAGTGTTTCAAGTTTGTTATGTGTTTATTTGGAAAGGATGAGCACAATAACTGGAAGGGAGCTTGGGGAAACAGCTGGATTAGGCCACTGTACTACACAAATTATGCACACTTGTCAACTCCGCTCATTTCCAAACCAAACTTCCCCTCCACACCCTAACATAAACTGGACATGCTTTTGCTACTATCCTAATTTTTTACTTTTTGTAACAATTAACAATGTTCAAAGGTAAAATGATTTCCTAATTGCAAAGAGGAGAATTAGTCTCAGTAAGAACAGTGGGAATGGGTACTCTGCTGTGCAGTTTTCCTTCAGTTTTGCATCATGTGCTCACTAAAACTCCACTGAAACAGAAGAGAAAGTTCAGTTTAACTGGACTAAAGATTCCATATGAGGATTTGTTACCAAAACACTTTGAGAGTCTACAAAAGGCATGATTTTGAATATCCATGGGTCACACAAGTCCTCATTGAAAATTAAATGTTTAGCATTTTATTCCCACTCCCAAGTGCTTTTCTTATTTTGATTCTAACCATTATTCTGCAGCTGCTGGAAAGACCAAGTGCACACCTAGCCTTGGCTTTAGGGCCAGGTCTGGGAAAACAAACATCCCCTCAGCTAAGTTAAGAGCAAGTGAAACCAAGAGCTTCTTTCCCCTTTGTTTTGGCATTCCTTGTATGTGGCTGTAGCTGCACGAGGAATCGTGACAGATTCTGCAGAAGGTACAGCAGTAAATAAGTTAAAAGACTTGTGCATGTTCCACTATTGAAATGCCAATATTTACCAAAACCCCTGAAACACGTAATGAGACGCCCCCTCTCCACAACCACTGAGTGCCTCCTAGGGAGAGCAACCTCTGCTTTACACCCATAAGGATGAACAATGGCCTGTGCTGATTCACAGAATCCCGGACTGGTTTGCCTTGGAAGGCAACATAAAGATCATCCAGTGCCACCCCTGCCATGGGCGGGGACACCTCCCACCAGCCCAGGTTGCTCCAAGCCCCGTCCAACCTGGCCTGGGACACTGCCAGGGATCCAGGGGCAGCCACAGCTTCTCTGCCCACCCTGTGCCAGGGCCTGCCCACCCTCCCAGCCACCAATTCCTCCCCACTATCCCATCTATCCCTGCCCTCTGGCAGTGGGAAGCCATTCCCTGTGTCCTGTCCCTCCATCCCTTGTCCCAAGTTCTCTCCAGCTCTCCTGGAGTCCCTTTGGGCACTGGAACATGAACAATTCTGTGAAATAAAGAACTTTGAAGTTCTAGCTCTAGCATTAATACTACATTAAAAATTAAACTACAACTGAACTTCTAAAACAGGAAAATGCCTTTAAAAGCGCAATGGCGCATCTTGCAAGGCCTATTTAATATATCACTGGTTTCCTTCCTGGAAAACTCTGTGTCAGTGTTTCCAGATGATGAATTCACACTAATTCTGCTGTGGCTGGAGACAAGTAGGAGAAAAACTTCCTGCAGCCAAGTGCTCGGCTGGCATCCCACTTCTCCCAGTGTACTCCAGTTGGACCTACAGCATTCCCATGTCTCATGAGCCTTGGTGAGGGAGGTATCAATGGCTGCGAGGAGTTCACAGAAGTTTTGGTCTGAAACAGCCTTGATTTAGGTCTTCTGAGAAAACAGGTTAATTTGCTAACCCACTGAACTACTTAGTTCTCTAATATGCCATGTAATCTGTCTGCAGATCTCATCCAATGTAGTTCTCTTGCAAGTAAAAGCCAAGCCAGGAGGGTCATACAGGTGGGATCTCCATCTGGAACTCCACTTGAGATCCTGATAAATTAAATGTCAAGTAAGCAGGCTTTTGCATACTGTGCATGCTCAAATAAATGTCCACTAATACAGAAAAATTACAGAAACACTAAGCACAGGTAAGGCAGATAAAACATGTCTTTATAGGAAAATCCACTGCTCACTCTCAGGTCATGCTAAAATGTGGTGAAATTCGAAGGTAAATAGTGGTCCTTCAGCAACACTACTGGCACATAATTTGTCTCAGAACAAGAATTAAAATCAAGTTGTAAAACACAAAGACAACAATCATGTGATGTTCTAGGAATGTACATTGTTCCCTTTAATGACACCACACATGGAACTTGGATTTATTAAAAAGAGTCATCTGTACATCACTATTTTGACCTCATTTTGAGTCTCGTGGTATTTTGAGCTGATATTTTTGTATTTTAAAATTTCACCATACTGCTTAGCATTTTAAGTGGCTCATTTATATCCTGAATTTACTGCACTCCCTTTAATGATATCACATTTTAACACCCCTAATTCCAGTCTGATGCTAATGGTGCCCACAGTAATTAGCTGTCATTACAGGAAAGCTGAAGTATGAGAAGAGGCACTCTGTGGGAATATGCCCAGTATTTCTATTATTAATGACTTCTGGAATCCATCAGACCATAAATAATGCATCTTTGCCTCTCTGCTGACAACTTCTAAATTTTACCCTCCTAATGTGAATTTATAACTGCAATACTGTGGGAAAAAAAAGAAAGAGAAAGTGTGAGAAAGAGCAAATTGTGCTTGTCTGAAGAATATGAGTTCTAACACCACATGAAAACACAGAAAACTTCTGGCATGTGGATGAACAGTATCGAGCAGCTTGTAAAAATTAGTTATGGTGTATTTATAGTGCACTAAACTATTTTTTTTAAGTAGGTCTGTGCATCAGGTTGTACACAAATGTGGTGATTATATCCCATGACACATGGGCAGACAGAAAGAATTTCCTCCATTGTATCAGCCAGGTATTGTATTCACATTTTTTCCCCTCAGCCTTCTGCTAATTAAGTGTCTTCTGCCATTCCCCAATGCCCTGATTGCCCCGGTATCCCCTGTGCAATGCCTCCTACCTGTACACCTTCGTCCCTGCTGTTTGGGCGCAGTGCCTGCCATGCACACAGTGACTCCTCATGCCACCGCAGCCATTCCTCGTGCCAGTGGCACAGCCCCACCTTCTGCCCCTCTCGCTTCCCTGCTGACCCCAGAGAAGTCAGCTGGCTTTGCTGGAAACTGTATCTTCTGCCTCTCTAAACACTTTCCATGGAATCAACACTTCTTCCTCTCGCACAAACACAACCTCCCCTCCTCCGCTTGGGGCTTTGAGATGCACAGGTTGATTTTTTACCACAACATTGGGGTATTTCTCTTCTCTCATTTTTCCCAGCCCTCAGTCTTTCCATATGTTTTTTAATTTGATTTTTTTAAATTTCCGACTTTTTCCCTAGGCAAATGATTTGCTCCATTCAAGCTTAGTTCAGATGAAATGAACTTTGTCACCACAGCTCAGCTAATCAGTGCAACCCCCAACTCACAAGTGAATGCAATCTGTTGATAAATCAGTTTTTCATGCTACATTGATTTTTTTTTCATATGAAAGAAAAGGAGCGAAAGTTTTTAATTCAAGTTTTCCATCTTATCTTTTTAGTTCACTGTTCTGTCTTTGTACTGCTGCTGAAATCCTTGGGTCTCTGTTGCTTCTCAGTCCCAGCATCATCCATGGCTATTCTAGCCCAAGGAAACAAAGAGCCACCAGCATCTCACAAGCAGGAGGAGATGCAGCACAGGTGACCCAGGTAAAGAGAAGGTGACAGGTCAGGTGGCAGTCACCTGTCATGTCCTGTTCTCTGCCTGGTGAGATGGGAACACAGTACCAAGGGTGCACGATGCATTTCAGAACTCAGATTTCTGCTGATTATTTATAAACATTTATAAAGTATGTTTCATAGCAGTAAAATAAAAGTAGCAATTTCCCCTTCCTAACTAGATTTGCAGAAATAAATAATACTTTCTGTCAAGTTTGATTCAAACAGAAGCACAACAGCTGAAATCTGGTAAACCTTTAAGAAATAAATATACCGAGCCTCTAAGAGAAAGGTAATATCATACTTTGTCCTGACATTTATTTTAGATGGGCATATGGTTTATAACGATGTATTTTGAAAGCACAGCACTAAAAGCCCTACAGACAATCTGAATCCAGTTAATCAGGATATATTTTTCATATTGTAGTGCTGGAGTCACCGTAAATCTCCATTCCCAGCTTGACTGTACAGTCCAGGCTGCCTCACCTTCAACAGGCTGGCTGCTTAAAATCCTGCCTGTGTCTGTCCACCTTCCTCATTCCACTACCAAATACTGGACTTGCTCTTTCTGGATGTTTCTGTAAAACCTCACTCGCCAAAATGACAAATACATTGCTAATGACAGCTCCTTGGTTCTAAATTACCAGTAATTAAAGCTGAAAGGGATGTTACCAAACAAATCTTACAGTGTGATTAGCAGCTCCATTTGAGCTCCCTGGGAATGTCAGCTCCAGCAATACTGACAAGGTGGGATGGAAAGAAGAAAGGAAACCCAGCAGGAGAGACACTGCAGGGCCAGGAGTGGCCAGGGAGGACTGGGGGGCTCTGGGATAACGGAGGGGGAAGGAGTTTTTCCAGGCATCCCAATGGGAACAACTGCTGGATCCTTCTGAACTGTTCTCCTGGAGGAGAGCCTGAGACCCAAGTGCAAAGGGATTCCTCACAGCAGGGAGATGGTACAGACAACCTGCTGCACCAGGAATGTGCTGGGAGCTCCTGTTACCACCATGGCACAGGGACTTGTCCCAGTTGCACTGAAATGGAGAACAAAGGCATCCAAAATTAATTTATTTTCTGAAA
Organism: Grallaria varia; assembly: GCA_013396735.1. Classification (NCBI taxonomy): domain Eukaryota; kingdom Metazoa; phylum Chordata; class Aves; order Passeriformes; family Formicariidae; genus Grallaria; species Grallaria varia. The sequence continues at coordinate 668,537 of VWZG01003515.1, read as the reverse complement.
CGTTCTGATTTCTCATTATTTACCTGGTTGGGTTTTTTTTTTTTTAAATCAGTGTAAGAGCTGACTGGCAACTCACTGGTGCTGTAAGAAAAATTGAGGTTTGCCATCCCAACACCCATTTAACTACCTACCCAAGCTAAGGAAAATTCAGCCAAGTCTCAAATCCATTCAAAACTTATTTCCTCACAGGCCATAGCCAGAACTTGAACTCTCAATTTTTAATCAGAATTATTACTTTAGTTGAACTCAATCTGAGAAGCAGCAAAACCCAGAAATGGCTGAGTCATTCCCCTGAAATTGCACATGAATTGCAGCTGAGGTGTTACAGAGAAACTGAATAGGAATGGGACTGGAAAATGACTGGTTGAAATGTCTGGGGAAACACTTGGAGGGAAGTTTAACTGCACTGCTGGTGTACCACGTGCTGGCTGCAGAACAGGCATTTTATTTTACTGTACACTAAGTTTATAAGGGAACAACATGGAATCAGCCTCCAGTGTCTCACAGAATCATAAAATGGTTCGGGCTGGAGGAACCCCAAAGCCCACCCAGTGCCACCACTGCCATGGGCAGGGACACCTCCCACCAGCCCAGGGTGCTCCAAGCCCCATCCAACCTGGCCTTGGACACTGCCAGGGATCCAGGGGCAGCCACAGCTTCTCTGCCCACCCTGTGCCAGGGCCTGCCCACCCTCCCAGCCACCAATTCCTTCCCAATATCCCATCTATCCCTGCCCTCTGACAGTGGGAAGCCATTCCCTGTGTCCTGTCCCTCCATGCTCTTGTAATAAGTCCCAGAGTTCTGAGGAGAGGTCAGGAAAGAGGAATTACCTGGCACCACAGAGCAATGGAAATAGCCCAGGCAGGCAAACTGGCCCAAAACTGTCTAGAGGGAGAATCTGCCTACAAATCTGCCAGCCCAGCAGCGCCATACAAGTAATTAATGCACGGGGTGGCAAAAGCAGGTAAAATTGAAAATCCGTGTTTGTTACACAGACTGAACATGCTGCTGTGTAATTCCTGCTGCTGGTTTTGTGAACAGACACATGGACAGAGCTCGTAGAGGACTGTGTGTCTGTCCAACCCGTGAGTGTCCCCCGAGTGTCCCCCCTGGCCCCCCTGTGACCGCTGTCAGCAGCCCTGGCGTAGGGAACCCTCTCCTTTGGGGGCTCAGCACACTGACTCCATTCTCACAATTTAAACCCAAAAGTCTGCCAAGAGAGCTACAATTACCAGAACACCTTTTCATGCAGCCATGACTCACAAATTAGAAAATTACTTCAAATAATCATAAAATACAAATGTGGAGATGGAAGACTTGAGTTATTAACAAGCAGAAATGGCTTTGAAAATGCACCTTGTAAAGGACTATTTGGGAATACAATTAGATTTAAAATAGTTTATTATTAAGAAACTGGATCTATTTTTAAACAGAATGATCAAAATGAGTCACAGGTGACTTCACTATTGGAAAAACAAAATTTCTTTTTATCTTGCTGAAAGCCACTGAGGTTTGAACACTGATCTGAATGCAGTGGAGGAGTTGCCCAGGCCATGCAGCTGCAGCTCTGGCTGCACTGGTGTGCCTGGGGATGGCAAACTGGCACCTCTCAGCATCTTTCGCAGAATCAGTCACATTTTAAACCACATCACCTACTGAGAAGCTTCAGGCCTTAGGATTGTTCCTTCATCACTGTACAGAACTCTTGTGTAGAAGCAGCCACACAATTCTGCAGCTCCTGTGCTTCCTTTAGTGGGCTGAAGAGCTTATAGCTGTGCTCTCACCTCCTTTTACAGCAGAGCAAACTGAGCCCTGGGCATCCAGTGACTTATCCAAAGACAGGTAACTCTCCTGACTTCTCCTGCAAGCCACTGGCAGTCCTGTGGACAGAAGGCATGAATCCCAAATTCCCCATGGCACTGCCTAACCAGTGCACACTACACTGCAGTCTGAGGGACATTTTTGAAACATGTTGGCTGGCAATGAACTTTTCATCTGTGCTGATTAATGATAATGCTACACAAATCAGGTGAACCAGTATAAACTCAGGGAAAAGTCACGGGTGAATAACAAAGCTGCTTTGTCACTGTTCAGAGTTCTGCTCCCTTTCCAAAGGTTTCATATTCATTGAACAGGTGGCTTTTTACAACAACAGAAAATCAAAGTTCAATGAATGAAGGTGAACATGGCAAATTCATTCCATGTCTGGATGAAAACGTGCCCAAGACTAACAGCTGAGGCAGAGCTGCGGGTCAGCTTCTAAACTCCCCTCAGTTCACATTACAGACTTTTTGTTTGGTGTTGATGGCACCAGTGTCACAAAACCGTTGTTTACTCACCAGAAGAGAAGACAGCAGGTCACAGACCATCCCCTGCAGGCAGTGACTCTAACCTGAGTCGGGGCCACTGCTGCCCCTTTAGCTGCTGCTCTGGCCCTGCATCCAGGAGGTTCTGATGGCAGGAGTGCAGCCCAGGGAGCAGTGGGGAACAGAGGAGGAGGAGGAGGAGTGGGCTGGGAATTAGCTCATGAAACATGATTCTGCCAGAAAAAGCAGTCTTGTCAAAACATGAGTGTTTAGTAAAAATACACTAGATTTTGTCAACGCTTCTCTATGTCACAGGCACAATTCCCAGGTGTTCTCTCAGGCACAGGTGGACAGCCTGGTAATGCCAGGTCCCTGTGACTGCAGACTGTGCTGTGGCTGCCTGGGATGTGCAGGGCCTTGGAAGCCCTGACAGGCACAGCTTCACCACAAGGAAATGCATTCAGTAATGTGGATTAAGGCCAATCCTTGCATTCGACCTCCCATCCTTTAGCCCAGGTTCAGACCACTGTGCTGGTCCAGGTCTCACCCTGTCCACTACAGGAGGAGTTGAGTCTGGAGCAGCTCAGGTGCTGTGGGGCAGAGGGACAGGGTTCTGCATGGCATATGTGTCACATATTCTGTGGTGGCAGCTGTGGTCTGCACCACCCTTGGGTGGCAATGCCAGGGATGTGCAGCCTCTGCCAAGGGAGCAGATCATCCAAAGCAGGGCATATGGTAGGGCAGCAGCACCCCAGCCCAGCCATCCCACCAGTCTTTCCCAGGATCCCTGTGACTGCCAAAATACAGAGGGGGACGTGTGAGAGGGGTGGAGGCAGATGATGCTGACAGTCCTGTGGCAGTGCTGGATGGGCTGGATGGGCACCTCTGCACAGCCAGGAACCGCTGAGCCGGGAGCACACGCACAGCTTGGGAAGCCTCAGTGCCTGCAGCCATCTGTCACCATGGCACTGCTGCCCAAAACCCTGCCCTGAATTCCTGCAGCACTCCTTACCCATTGCTGGGGTTTGAACAAAGCCTCCGGCGCAGGAGGCTCGCTGGCATCCTTTTTTAGTACCTCTCACCCACAGAGCCAGGAGAAATGGATAAACGCCACATATGCCAGGAATTCCCTCAACTCGGTAATAACCTGGGAAACCTGCAATGATCAAAGTATTACAGTGAGAAAGTCCTGGTCTAGGATCTGGCCAGAAAACAGCATTGCACGAGGCCAGTTTCACTGCAGGTGGGCAGCAGACCTGCGGCTCATTCTGCTCTGAGGGACACAAAGATGTTTAAATCTGCAAATAATATTTTTTTTTTGCTTTGTCACTGCTCAGCTTGGGGCAGAAAGAGCAGAGTTATTCCAGGAACAGGATGCTGATGTGAAGCAGGAATGGAAGGACTGATATCCTGCCCTTCCCCTGCCTGGGCTACCCGCGGGCACCAGCAGGACTGCGGGGCCACTTCCCTGCTCTCTGATGGGCTTTGATCCCCTGCTCAAAGCTCTGCTGCCAATGCTCCTTCAAGGAAACAGACTCCCCAGGAACAGCCCTGCTTTGGGAAGCTCCCCGAGCAGCTGGCACAGCAGAGCTGGCAGTGTGGGAACCGTGCCCAAGCAAACAGCCCCGGAACTGGGGGCACTGGTCAGTTCCCCGGCCCCACAGCTCCAAACCCAGCCCAGGTCACCTGCAGAGCCCACCAGCTCCAAACCCAGCCCAGGTCACCTGCAGAGCCCACCTGCAGCCCTGGGCATGCTGGCTCGGAGGGCTCAGAGCCCGGGGAGGCCGGAGGGAGAATGGCTTCCCACTGGGAGGGCAGGGATAGGTGGGATAATGGGAACAAATCCTTCCCTGGGAGGGTGGGCAGGCCCTGGCACAGGGTGGGCAGAGAAGCTGTGGCTGCCCCTGGATCCCTGGGAGTGTCCAAGGGCAGGTTGGATGGGGCTTGGAGCAACCTGGGCTGGTGGAAGGTGTCCCTGCCCATGGCAGGGGGTGGGATGAGTTGACCTTTAAGGTCCCTTCCAACCAAATCACTGAGATTCTGTCATTAGAAATAACATAAGTAATTTCCCCCCCTCTCATAGGACATATTTGGGATAAATTAAAACCATTCATTAGATAAATATCAAAGTCTAACCACTGAATGAAATACTGAGAGCTCAAAAAGTCTTTGATATTTTCAAACCAGAAGTGAGCACTCACCGAGCTCTGCGGGAGCTTGTTTATAGGATTCTTTTCTGGAAGCAGAGTTTTCAACTGCCTTATCAATAAAACAGAAAAGAGCAGCAACTGTAAGAGTGAAGTTCATTGAATTAAGTAGAAAGAATATTTTTCCTCCTTATTTTTTTTCTTGCCTTTGTTTCCTATGACAAAAAGGACTCCAGAAGGCAGAACCAGACTTCTCCATCTCTGACATCATTGCTGGAAAACAGCACACCCCAAAGCCTTCCAGCACGTCAGCCTGGAGTTGGCATTTCTGCCCATTCATTATGCACTGCTCCAATATTTAGCATTTGATCTTTCTTTGCAAATCCTGCTTATCACTTTCAAGTCTGCCACTGACTGTCCCTGTTACAAACACATCATTTGCTGTTGTTTATAATTTTGCTGAGCTTCAGCTGTTTGGGTTGCTGAGCACGTTCCTTGGGCTAAATCGGAGCTGAAACTGCTCAGCCATTTTTGATAATGAGATTAGAAAGAAATATGCCCTATTTGTATTTAATTTCATCAGCTTCTTGTTTTGAAAAACTCTGGTGTCCCTGTTTCGGGAAGCAGCCTAAAAGCTTGGCACAGGGCACATATGACATTTATGTCACATATAAGAAAATATTTATCTATCTGAAAACCTGTAAACATTTAGGCAAACCGTAAGCTTCGGAGAAGTGTCAGCATGCCCAGGCTCAGAAAACAAGTGGTGTTGCTCATCAGTAAAATGCCCAGGATTGGTGTATGTGCTGCTGTTTGGAGCATCTCTGATGGAACCTCTGGGCTCCCACATATTTGGGATACAGGGACACCTCATCCCAGCACAGGGAGCGAGGGTTCTGTGTCCCCTTGTAGCCACAGCCCCTGGTACCCACCAAATGCAGACTAGACAGGAACCAGGCTTTACCTGTTTCCTAATTTCTCACTGCTTCCATGTTGCCATTTCAATAACATTCTTTAAAACAGCTTTTAATACCCAGCAGCAGATCAGCTCAAATGAGATTCTGCAGGCAAGGGGTTGGTTTAATTTCCAAGCATAGCAATTTGACTTGTTTACTGTTAAAACTCAAAAAAAACGCCACAAAAAAACAACAAAAAACCACAAACATGAAGAAAGCTTGTAGTTTCTGTCATAATATTTCTTTACCTCTAGGAAAGAAAAACAAACATTTTGGCAGCTGCTCAACAAAGGATTAACATTTGTGGCAATATTTTAAGACATTTCAATTCAGTCAAAACCTGAAAGCACTGTGCTCACATCTGCTTTTTTTGAAATGGCTTTTAAAGCAAAAAATGAAGGAAAAACCATATCCAAGAATTTCCTCACAGCTTGGAATACAGCTTGTGCTCCAGCACCTAAGCACAAATATGAAAAATAAGGACAAAATGCAACCAAGGAATATTCAGTGGATATTTCTGATGGGCATTTCCTAAAAGCTGAGCTGCTGGTTGAAGTCAGTAGAGAAACACAAAAAAGATACAGCACAATACATGGTGGGACTAAACTGACATTAGTTTAAAGGAAGATGCACACAAATAGTGTCAGCCTCAAAGGATTTGAATCCCCCACAAAATGATGATCATACAATTTACAAGCCATATTAAACTACTGCCAGTCCTGTCCCATTTAAAAATATGGCATGAGAGCAGTAATTGAAAGATTTCAACACATCATTAAACTTGACATTTGCCTGCTATTTTTAGAAGCATGACCTTCATTTGCTATATTTTTCTCATCACAAGTAGAATATGTAATGATTCACAAACAAGTGATCCAAAAATATCTTTAAGCACCTTGTTTCAGTCATAAGGTAGAGTCACAGACTAGAATGGTTTGGGTTGGCAGGAACTTTAAAGCCCACCCAGTGCCACCCCTGCCATGGGCAGGGACACCTTCCACCAGCCCAGGTTGCTCCAAGCCCTGTCCAACCTGGCCTTGGACACTGCCAGGGATCCAGGAGCAGCCACAGCTTCTCTGCCCACCCTGTGCCAGGGCCTGCCCACCCTCATGGGGAAGGATTTCCATGAAGAGATTTCAAAAAAGTTTCCATAAAGGCACCATGATATTATTGTTTGGGTCTTATTTTTACTTTGGAAAATGCTGTAGCATATACTGACCAGGGGCTGCCTCGTTGTCCTCCTCACTCTTCCTTACAGAAAGGTTTATTTTAGCACCACAGCTGGCAGCAACCCGGCCTGTGCTGGTCTTTTCTTTCCTTCTGGTAGAAAAAATAATTTATTTGTACCAGTCCATTACCATATATTGGGATTTGTTGTCTTCCACTTCTGGAGCGAGAAGTAAAGAACTGTCCAAGGACCTTAACAAACCTGGAGAGAAGTTTTGGTGATCACAGCAAAGTGAGAGCAATTGCAATTTCTCAGGGTGACAGGGACATGGTGAACCTTCCTCCTTGCACACTCCATCCCAGTCAGGGACAGCCAGTTTATCCCTCCAGGGGGTGATAAATACCCTGCCAGACAGCCACCAGGAGCAGATGAACGGGTAATGTTCTCTGACTGAACTGTCCTTCACTGTTGCTGAGGAGGGACATGAGGTTTGGAACTGTGGGTCCCTCTTTCCACCTCCCCTACAACACCATAACAATGGTCACCAAATGAAAATGGGGAAAACTCTGGAAAAAAAAACAAAACCCCCTCCTGTTGTCCTGCAGTGTTGTCCTCCTGCTGCTGTTGCATGGGAGGAATTGGCCTCAATGCACTGCAAAATCAGCCTAAATCTTCACGTTTGTTTTGTTACAGGGCCACAAGCTCGTGAACAATCCCATTACCTGGGCTGAATGTGGCAGAGCACCTGTTCCCCACCCTGGATGCCTCTCCACTCGAACAGATGCTGCCAAAGAGGCTCTTACCTGATTTTAAGAAAAAGCTGTTATGACTAGTTCATTGTATTATGTTTTCCCTGGAAGAGGTTTTCTTTGAGACTACTTAGGTGATTCAATCCTAATTATGAGAAACATTTATAAACCTGAGGGCAACATTTATGACAATTAAGAATGGATCAAAGCGAAGGCTGTGCTGAAAAAATACTGCTTTGCATTTGTTTATACAAAAGAAGAAATATTTAAGGATAATTTTATTTGAGATTACATAAGAAAATACATTAGGATTGAAAGCAATGACATCATTCCATTCATTAGAGAGGGGATTATTCAAGATAGTTTTCATCTCAGGACTGTGTTTAGAATTGTTTTAGAATTGTTTTTAGAATTGTCTCAGCATTGCTTTAGAATCCTAAAGCATCACTATAACACAATAGTAATGGAGAAATCTGTTCATGGGCATTGCAGGGAGGGAAAGTGGATTGGGAAAGATCCCCAGTTTAGGTAAATCACCATAGAACAGGACTTTCAGTGTTCCTTTTTCAAATCTGGTTGTCCAATTTACTCTCCTCACTGAAGTCTGTGCATTATCAGCAGTAACACAGCATCATGTCTTTAACATGACGCTCTCTAGGAAGATCTTGTCCTAATGAGAAGGCAGAAAGAAATAATAGATCAAAAGTGAATAAATACATCCCTCCCCAGCTTCATGTGACTTTCGGCAAAGGCAGAGTTATGAGCTGCAGTCCCAAAGCAGCAGCCAGGACTCTGCACAAACTGTTGTCGGGTTGGTCACTGCGTTTGGGTGCTGAGCTGCTCCTGAGCTTTACCTCCAAGGCCTTGCCATCCCGGGCCTTTGCCCTCCTCTAATACCAGAAATGCCACTGCTTTCTATCTAAAGCAGCTCTCTCTAGCTTAAGGTGGCTTTTCAAATACTCCCATAACTGAAAGAACTAGATGACTGAGTTCTAAGAATGTATCTTATCAAAATATAGCAACACATGTTCTTACTTTCTTAGTGAAACGTTTGGTTAACGTAAATAAATGAATGACACAAGCAGAAAACCAAAATGAAACAAAACAAAACAAAAACCGTAAAGGAGACAAAAGTCACAAAAAAATTAAAGTGCTTAGTTACTCAAAGAGTATCAGAAATACAATCACTCTTTCACAGGATTAGGCAAGAGAAAGCATTATAGTCTAAAAGGAAAGTATCAGGATCCATATTTGATACTGTAAAAGGCTAAACCAAAACAAGTAACTGAAGTAGCTACACTTCCCTCAGCAGGTGGGACAGGGAGGACCCCCCTCCTCACCGGGCTCCACTTGGACATTGAGCCATTGACCACAACTCTGCATGTGACCATCTAGAGAATTCCTTATCCACTGAGGGGTTCGTCCCTCAAATCCCTGCCTCCTAACAGGATTTATTAGTTAACTGTGGTGCTGTTTAAAGACTTTGAACAGCTGGCTCAGAGTCATTACTATTAGCATCTTTAAAAATAGAATTGGCAGTTTTTACAGAAACACTAAAGATAGGAAAATATGTGAAATTTCCCCCTTATGTAATGTTTATTGAAAGAATTGTGTGTTCTGTTAGAGGAACTTTTAAAAATAAACATAGGCTTTTCTCTGTAGGCTTTCTTCTTGATGACGATGTCATGTGAATTTTAAGAATCACAGTAATATTCCTTTCATCATCTTAAACACATTGCAATTACAGCCATTATATTGTGGAAAGGGCTTTTTAAGGAATATAATATCATGGTATCTTGCCCCCCTTGTTTCTATGCCTAAATTAGGCGTGTCTTACAACATTTGCCTCCTTTGCAGTTTTGTGATAATTGGTGGTGATTTTGTTTAGAAACCACTTCATCAGCTGCCTGAGACCAGATAACTATGAAGAATGTAATGCTGCTTCAGACAGTTCTATTTCTATTTACACTGGTTTTATTCAGGATAACTTCGCAGGTAGCAGGGAACCTGAACTTGATTTACAGTGATGAAAGAAGCAACCTGTCACCATTCTGTACAGCCAGCAACGCGACAGAATGGGGACCACAATAGCTCCCAGTAGGGTACAGCATAATGAGGTAAACTGCAGGATCTGGGTGCTTAATGGAAGCGAGACATTAACAGCAGAAGTTTAAATATCATCTTCAGTTTCCCTCACACTAATTTTGACAGAGTATAAAATACACAGCTCACAATGCTTGGGAAAGAGAATGATCAGTCATTCCTCAAAGGGGACTCCATCACTTGCAGAACTGAGGCGTTTAAGAAAGTGGGAGGAAATAATTCCTGACACAAATCTTTTAATTAAAATAATAATCCACGAATTTAATAAATCATTTATTTGGCCTGTCCAAGATTAGAACAGGTATTGTCTCTGCCAGATAAATGAATGAATGTCGGTTTTGCCTGTTGAATTCCAGTGGATTTTGATGACAGTGCTCACTGGACAAAAACCTGATGAGTTTGGTTCAGCATATGCAATTCCCTAAGGACAGAGGGGATTTAATGGCTGGTGAAATGAAAGACAACTTCAATCCCTTGGAATCTGTGAGGCAGAGTGAATACACGAAAGTAAACACAGACGGAAAAAGACAAACTCTTGCCGGGGTCCGAGTGGTGGCTCTGCCCTTTGCGAGTCCCTCAGCCAGGTGAAGCCCCCGGTGCCAGCGGGCCCTCCAAGGCTGCAGAGAGGCTGCCAGGCAGCCCCTGGCCCATGGTCTGCTCGGCCCCTACGCCTGCCTTGGCCAGCGGATCTTCCATCACCAAGGCCTTGGAATCTCCTGGCGTGTGCCCGTGCCCGCAGCGAGGGAGCAGGAGGAGCCCAGCCCGGGGTGCCTCTGCTCTGCAGGGCTGTGCCCCCTGTCCCTGCAGCGCCTGGCACGGGCAGTGCCCTCGGGCACCGTGGGCTGGGGCCCTGCACTCGCTGCTCACCACCGTGGCTCTGGTTTGCCTACAGGGTTTCTCCTGCTTTCCCTAGAAAAACAGAACCCTTTTGCAACCTTTTTGTCTTTTGTGGTTGAAGCAAACTGGCCAATCTGCTGTACGTTCACAGTTTCTAGGACAGACAGAAATGCACAGAGTATCCTCAAGACTTTCACTGGTAAAATGCCTGATTGTCTCTTCATAAAATATAAAACATAAAAAGAAGACTGGAAAACAAAGAAGAAAAAAATGAACAAAAATGAGTAATGACTTCTTAGTGTTTTCAAGGACAGCCTGTTCCAAATGCCCCCTCTGGCCCCCTAGCTCATGTTTGCCCCTTAGAGGTGCAGTCAGAGCTCCAGCCAAAGATGTTTGAGGAATAAATTACCGTGAAAGTCAGCTTTTATTTAAACTCCCTCATTTCAAATACAAAGTGGCTCTCTGTTTCCCTGGAGACCGGGATATGTAAGAAAGGCAGAATTTTCTCTCCATTTCCCTCTTCTACCCTGGACCCCTACCGAGCAGATTTTGGATTTGCTTTTTTCCCTCCTGTAGGACCAGCATTAATTACTGAGTGGGCACTTTCCTCAGGTGACTGTAGTTGTGTCACTGAGGTGGGTGACCTGTGCTGAGACTCCTGATGTGCAGGCGTTTGCTGAGTGGTTCAGTGTCTCTCACTGAATGTTACTCACTGGGTTTAATGGTGGTGTCAGACACAAGGGCTCACTGAACAGAAAGGAAGCCCCTTTTCAAGTTCTAGAAGTAAAACATTAATAAAATTCTGCTGCAGAAATAATACAGAACTAAAAAAAACCCAAAACAAATCAACTTACAAGTTATTTTATTTGTCTCCTATTCGACTCCTCTTTGGGAAGGTGAAACCAGTTACTACACTGCTCATGAACCAAAAGTTAAACAAACCCTGTGCTGCACCTTCTGCCACTTCATAGGGAAAGGAACAATACTCTCCTTTGGCATGAGGACAACTACATCTTTATGTCCCAATCTTTTTCCTACACTACATATTGAAAATTTATTGAATAAAACTCTGATTCTATGCTCTGGATTTGATTGTCCAAATATTAACAGAGAATGAGAAAGAAATGACAACTGACTGAAGAAGTTTAATGGAATCTTTCATACTTTTCCTACAGATTGTAAAGGCAGCAGAAAGGAAGGAGGAAAGCTGAGAGCTCAGAGATTTGCAGTGTATTTAAACACAAACCTATCCCGAAACAAAGCCAAAATTACTGCCTTGTATAAGAGTGCTCTATCTTTTCATTTGAGAGCAAATTCTTTCTGATTTCTCAAATAAATATTCTTTGAGAACTACTCTTTACCTTTGGAAAACTTTTCTTAAATGACACCTTTCCATTGTAATCCTTTTACAACTCCCAGGCTCTTTGAAATAATGATTGCCTCTTCCTGTGAGGAGCATAATAACTGATGTATCCATTTCAAAACATGCTGTGAAAGAAAACAGCGTCAGTTTTAAATGAAAACTTGGGAAACAGCATCTCAGGACCCATGAAGGCACTGCTGGTGTAACAGCCGTGCTCTGCTGGCTCAAGGGCTGTCCCTCACCGTGACATTTCTGAGGTGGCACCCTGGGTTTTTTCTAAGAAATGCTTTTCATCAGCTGTTCCACAAGACAAGGCAGTTCCACAAGACACAAAAACCAGTGTCATGAGCAGGTTCCAGCCCAGTATTCTCATGAGGTTTATCAAGGCCAAGTGCTGCTGCTGTCACTGGGTTGGGGCAACCCCTGGGATAAACCCAGGATGCAGATGAGCAGATGGAGAGAAGGACTTGAGGGTGCTGGTGGGTGAGAGGCTGGACATGACCCAGCCCAGAAACCCCCGTGCCCTGGGTGGTCCCCCAGCGTGGGCAGCAGGGCAGGGGGGGCTCTGCCCCTCTGCCCCCAGGTGAGACCCACCTGGAATTCTGCATCCAGCCCTGGGGCCAGCACGGGAAGGGCATGGAGCTGCTGGAGAGTCCAGAGGGGGCACCAGGATGGGCAGAGGATGGAGCAGCTCTGCTGGGAGGGAAGGCTGGGAGAGCTGGGATTGTCCAGCCTGGAGAAGGGAAGGCTTTGCAGCGACGTAACTGCGGCCTTCCAGTGCCTGAAAGAGCCGACAAGAAGAATGGAGAGAGACTATTTACAAGGTCCCGGCGTGTCAGGACAGGAGGGAATGGCTTCCAGCGCCTACCGCTACGGGCAGGGAGGATCGGTGAGCGACGCAAGGTGTGCGATGTGCGCGGTCACAGACACCGCCGAGCGCCGGGCAAAGGCTGCGCTGCAACCCAGCCGGGCGGCGCGTCCTGCCGGGGCGATCCTTATGTGCCAGGTTAAAAACAACGGGGCTGGGTGCGGGAGATGCTGCGGGGAGCGCGCCCGCACGGAGAGGAGCGGGGGGGCTGGCGCGGGGCTGGCGGTACCGCCCGGGCGGGCTCAGCGCGGGGAGCTGCGGGGCCACCGGCGGGGACCGCGTCCCTCCGACACGACCCCGCGGGATGCGGGAGGAGCCCCCCCCGGTCCCGCCCCCGGGCCTGCTCCGCCCGCAGCTCCCCCTG
>VWZG01003515.1:628513-655231 GCA_013396735.1 Grallaria varia | reverse complement strand
GCTCCGCCCGCATCCCCCCGGTCGCACCCCTCCCGCATCCCCCCGGTCGCTCCCCTCCCGCATCCCGGCCCCGCCGCGCTGGTTTCCCCGCGGGCGCTGCGATGCGGGCGGGCGGCGCGGGGGCGCGGGGCGGCTGAGGGCGGCGGCGGGGCCGAGCGGCCGCAGGGCATGCCAGCCGCCTGCCCCGATGTTTCACTGGAGCAAGTGGAAGAAGAGGATGGGAGCGAGCGCCTCCTCCTCCAAGAGACCCGTCTTCGACGAGCGGGAGGACGGTGAGTGCGGGCCGGGAGGCTCCGGGATGCTCTGCCCGGTCCGGGGTGCTGTGCCCTGCCCCGGGGTGCTGATGCCGGTCCCGGGATGCTGTGGCCGTTCCTGGGATGCTCTGCCCTGCCCCGGGATGCTCTGCCCGGTCCGGGATGCTCTGCCCTGCCCCGGGGTGCTGTGCCCGGTCCGGGATGCTCTGCCCTGCCCCGGGGTGCTGTGCCCTGCCCCGGGGTGCTGTGCCTGGTCCGGGGTGTTGTGCCCTGCCCCGGAGTGCTGTGCCCGGTCCCGGGTGCTGTGCCCTGCCCTGCTCCCCGGTGCCGTTCCCCTCCCGCCCGTCACGGTGATCCCGCAGCTCTGCCGCCCGTGCGGGTGTCGGGGCGGGCGTTGCCTCCCCGTGGGGCGCAAGGACAGTCCCACGGGCACCCCACGGGCGCGGGGCAGTTGTTAAAACCCGGGGTGACTGAGAAGGGGGCGGTGAGGGGACAGGTCAGCGCTGAAGTTTCAATCTGCGCACGGACAGCTCCGGTTTTAAGGAGGAAGGACCGAGTGCCGCCGGCCATCAACACCCAAACGCTGCTGTCAGTGCAGGAGGGCTGCTCTGGGGTTTTTCCCTACATAAAAGTTGTGGCGTTTCTTTGTAGAAACACACCAAGAAAAACCACAGTTGCATTAGAGTTTTTGAGTGCAGGGGGAAATTGCAGAGGAGCAAAGGCAGGAAACTTGGATTGCAGGTGGAGGAAGAGTTTGGAGAGCCAGCAGGCCAGCAGATGGGTGCTGGATGGCCGGGGCAGCCCAGCACTGCTCTGGCCCTGGGACACCAACGGAGCATGGGCAAAAATCCCCAGGGGTGCAGGGCGCTGGAATTGTGCCCTGGCTAAACCTGGAATTAGATGCGTTCACTTGAGTGTCCGAGCCCAGAGATGTGTGGGTCAGGGTCTGCTGGCATCCCCTTGCAGAGGGGACCAGACCTGTCTATGCTGCTCTGGCAGCTGATGGGGGTTAAATCAGGCAAACTTTTCCAGGCTCAGGAGCTGGTTGATTTCCCCAACACATTTTTATTAGCAGTTCACAGAGAGTGAACCGAGGAAAAGCGCTTACATTGGAGGCTTTGCTGCTATTTTGTTCTGAAACAGAATTTCTTTCTGAGAAGCGTTTCATTGTGCCCTGAGCCTGTGTGCAGCCAAGCAGGGTACCTGAGCTCTGCAGGTGAATGGCCCCTGACAGGAGCCTGGGAACCCCTCGTCAGGTACTTTCAAGCAGTGCTTTTGTAATATGTCCCAGTTATTGGGGCATTACTTTCTTGATATCTCCTGCTTTTCCATCATTCCTTGGTGGTGTGTGCTTGGACCAATTACAGTGTTGTTCTGGTGAACTCATATTTACTGGCACAGCATGGTTGCTATGGTGATCTCTTAAGACATCCCAATAACTTCCTTAGATAAAGAAGACAGTTAATACTTAGGGTTTGTGTGTGACATAATGTGAAAGAGTTACTAGGGATGACAATTTAATGTGAAATCAATTTAAAAATAGAAAAGGAAAAAGGCAGGTTGGTGTGTGAAATTTTGCCCATATGGTGTTGATCTCTGCACAAGGATGAGCCCAATTGCCAAAATCCAGTGGATGATCCCTGGGAATTGCAGCAGGGTATATGTAAATAGGTTAACATTTGTTCTAGTGAGTAGTAGCACAAGGTCCAATATTTTCCCTGAGATAAATCCAACTCCAGACCTTTGCAGTCCTCTTTCCTGACTTCCTGGATTTTGGTGTTTTGACTTTGCTGACTCTCTACCTCCTGTCACACCAGTGTGGCTGAGCCAGCACGCGGGAGTTTCCTGGGGCTGGGCAGTAATGTGTTTGCTCTCCCTCCATGTAAAACACCCAGCCCTGGAGAGTTATCTGCTGTCAGCCTCACTGTTGGAAATCACTCTTCTTCCCCAGCCTTCATCTATGCAACCCCAGCTGCTTGCTGTTGGATGTCACCTGGATCAGCAGGGGAGTTCCTGTGTCACACCCCTTTTGCTATGGGAGATGCGGCTGCCCAGTGTCCTCACTGGTGGGACATGGGATGAGCTCTCCGAGTCCATGACTCCAAGGATAAACTTCATATTCCTGAGTCTGTCCTGTGGATCTTCTCTAACCCTCTCCATTTTTGCCAGCAGCTCTTTATGGTTAGTGTTGAGACTGGGCTGGTTTTTGGCAGGGCTGGGAGCTGGGCTGGAGGGTGCTTCTGCACCCCATGTGCAGGGCTGGCTCCTTGTCCAGCCAGGGAGCCTGTGGAGCTGTGCTGGGGCAGTCGTGCCCAAGGAACAGCTCCGCTGCTCCCTCCTTGTTTTCCTTGCTGGGTGCTGTGGTGTCCCCAGGTGCCCAGTTTTGCCTGAGTTCAGGAGGTTCCCTTGGCTGTGGGGCTGGGTGGTGGCCAGGTGTGTGATCCTGTGTAGGGTCACTGTGTCTCTCTGGCTCCCGTTGGGTGCCCTGCCCGGCTGCATGTGCACAGCGTGCACACTCTGCTCCTCCACGTTTGCACACACAGCCTTGGAAATGTTTCTGCGTGTTCCAAGTTGGGATTTGACTAATAGAAAAGCTGACTGTGAAAAGGGAGTGCCTGCATGTTTATGTTTGTTTCCAGGGAGCACTGGTATGAGGGAGATGGGCTTCCCTGACTGTGGGAGCCGTGGCTCCAGCTGGTTCCAGCCCCTCAGAAAACCTGGCAAGTTGCATGGGCATCAGCTGGGCTCGAAGTCCAGCCTGTCCAGCTGGAGATGCTGCCTAGTGAGGCCTTTTGGACAGCTCAGTTTTAGTGAGGTGTGTTGAATCCTATTCCTGAACAGAGAAGGTTAGTGAATGGGGAGGGGCAAGGAGGAAAAACAAAGTAAGGGAAAATGCAGGAAGAAGAGACCAGGCAAAGGAACAGAAGGGCTGCAGGGCTGAGCCCTTGGAGTTACAGTGCACTGGAGTATGGTGGGCTCAGTAAGCTCGAGGGAGTCGTGGGGGGCTTGTGGGGTTCAGCATTATCACCATGTGCTGTTTTCCATCAGGAAAAACTGGCCTTTGTCTGCAGGGACTGTTCAGTATTTGTTATTTATACCCGTAAGAATCTTTTAAAAACTCCTCACCCTGTGAGCGGGTTTGTTCTCCAGCCCCACAGAGGGCCCAGGCTGGATGGTCACTGCCTGTCTGCCAGATGTGAGATGTGTCTCTGAACAGGGCATGGGGCACGGGGGTGTCTCACAGAATCCCCAACTCACTGAGGCTGGCAAAGCCCTCCCAGCCCAGGGAGCCCACCCTGTGCCCGATGCCCACCTTGTCCCCCAGCCCAGAGCACTCAGTGCCACGGCCAGTCCTGCCTTGGGCACCTCCAGGGCTGGGCACTCCAAACCTCCCTGGGCAGCCCCTGCCAATGCCCAACCATCCTTTCCAGGCAGAAATTCCTCCTGATGTCCAACCTTCCCCTGCCCTGGCCCAGCCTGAGGCTGTTCCCTGTTCTCCTGTCCCTGTCGCCTGGGATCAGAGCCCAGTCCCCACCTGGCTCCACTCTCCTGTCAGGGAGTCGAGCACAGCACACTTGTGAGGCTTGTTTGTCACATGGGCAGGAATTATTTTCTGTTGTCATTCTGGGAAACAGCCAAGCAAGTTTCATTGACACCCCACTCCTTTTTAAAAATTTTTTAAAAATTATTTTTTATACTAAGTGACGAAAACCTGTCACTATGCAGCCAATGGGAGTGTTTCAACCCAGATATTTTAAATCTGTTTAGCAGAGTTGCCGGACTTGGGCAGCCGTGCTGAGCAGGAGGAAATACAGGGCACACTTTGTGCTATTAGCATTGCCCACAGTTGTGTTGTGCGAGAGTGGGGAAAACCACAGCATGATGTATCTCTCTATGCAATGATGTCTGAAGAGGCATTTCAATAGTGCATTTTGGTTATGGTTTCTCCTGAATCAAAGTGGCTTACTAAAAAAACGGTGTGTAAATATACATGAGAATCTGCGAAGCCATCTGCTGCTTCCTGCTGGGCTGTGCCTCCCTCACTGACACAGGGTGAGTGGTCTGCCGGCTCCTGCTCATGTCCTGGGGCTGAATTAGTTTTCCAGCTGATGTACAAGGTTTTGATGCTGCAGCCCAGTGACTTTCATTGTGACTAATATTTTGTCTTGGCCACAATTTCCCCATCCCTTGTTTGACTGTCACTGCCAGAGTGCAGATGGTTTTTCCTAAGGGGGGGTCAGGTGCAGGCATCTGGGTTTATCCTGCTTGCTCCAAAATAATCTTTTAAACACAAGTTTCTGGTTTTACAGCCCATGGGTGCAGCTCTCCCAGTACAGCAGTCTGACTCTGAGAAGTGTGTGCCCAAGCTTAGTCTGGGCCAGGTGAAGTGTCTGTGGTGTGTCCCCTTTCAGGGAACAAGCTCTCTGTGGAATTCTTTGGCTCAGTTAATACCAGGAGGAGGCACCAGGCTGGGGTTTGGGGCTGAAACCCCAACTACAGGGGGGTGTGCAGGGTGGGGCGTGCTGTGGTCAGTGTCTTGGTAGATGTGGCTCTAAGAGGTATCAAGGAGTTGCTCTGTGAATGCCCACTGGAGCTTCAGAGTGGAGAAAATGGTCTGTAAAATGTGGTTCTGTGGAAAACCAGGAAACGCCTGCACAGCTTGATGCTGCTTCTCTGGCTGTGCTGTTTGCTGAAGGGACCAGCTTTAGGGACATGCTGGGCCTGGGGGATCTGAAGCCCCTCTCTGCCTCCCCACTGGCCTTCTCATCCTGGTGGGACTGACGTGGGAGCAGCCGTGCATGGCACCTGTCCCCATGGAAACGGGCTAGAAGCTGCAGAACCTGGGGGAACGTGCTTAAAATAATCCCCATTTTCATTTCAAGCCGTGTGTTGGTAGGTGGTGGGGTCGCACACCTGGGAGCAGGAGTGGGCATCCCTCCGGCCCCGTCCCGGGGAGCGGGAATGGGAACGGAGTGGGAGGGCTGTGTTTGTGGGGCTGTTGGTGTGCAGGGCTTGAATGGTGTGTACAGAGCCCGCCAGCCTCTGGCTGCCTCCTGGCATCTGCAGCCACCTCCTGTGAGCCTGCAGGCCCAGGGCTGCTGCCTTCTGGGTGCCTCTGGCTGCAGCTTGGGGCAGGTTCTTGGACCCACCTGTCCTTGTCATCTACATCCCTTGGAATTCAGGGATCCAGTTGTCACAGCTTGGCAAGCTGTTTGCGTTCCTGCTTTTACTTCCTCTGTCCCACTCTGATGGGAGCAACGTGTCCAGCCTGCTCCACAGACCTCAGTGTTAATTTTTTAGAGTGAGATTCTTCCCCATCATTATTTGTTCCAGGGGTTGGGACCTTCAGGGAAACAAGAGCCTGCTGCTGGACAGTTGGAAGTGTCAGATCAATAAAGACATGGAAGGACAGGGAGTGAAGCCTGACCTGCCTTGTCCTGTGTCCCTTTACCTCAGTGGTGACACAAACCCTTCTAGCCAGGCTTGCCCCGTATCTGGGGGCATCCTGCTGTGCTGGGAGAGGGACCTGGGAGATGGACGCAGGGACCAGGAAAGGTTTCTCTCCCTCTGATAAGGTGATCAGTGCCATAAACCATGTGCTGCTCTTTCTCAGGGCAGCAGCATGGCCCGGCCAGGTCCCCTGGTCCCTCAGCATCATCCCTGCTCCCACTGCTGCTGGCTGTGCTCCTCCTGCCTTGGCTGTTCCTCATGGGACCCGGCTCCATCGCCTCACCTTGGCAGGGATTTCAAGCCCTGGGCAGGAAACATTGCTATTTGGATTTGAAATCTACAGACTTAATGCCCAGTAAGGCAGTTGTAAAATCTCAAATACTACTTATTTAGGGTCAGATACAGGTGTGTTAAGCAAGCTTCCATGCTCTGCAAACCACTGACTAAAGTACTCCCTGCTCAGATTTCAAGGGGAACTTTTTTCCATAGCCTGACTCTTGCATGGCTGTGGGTTGGGAGCACAGATGCCTTTCCCTGTTATTTAAAAACAAGAGAAAAAAGCCTTTCTGTATTATCAGAGTGGTAGCTAAGTAAGTAAGCGGGGGGAGGAGGGAGTGGGAATTGCAAGGAGTGTCAGCAAAGCTGTGTTTAGCATTGTCGGCAGGGCTTTGTTTCTGCTGCCCCCGGATCTGTGGGGTGGTGCCTGCTCCTTGCCCAGGGACACGCTCCCTCCATGGGATCACTGCCCCTCCTGGCAGAGCCAATGCCCCTTGTTCTGGCTAAGGATGGAAAACTTTTCCGTGTGTCAAGCTTTGTAGTGCATTGTGAAATGCAAAAATAGGTTAAACAGGTTAAATCCTGGGAATTCAGCAATTCCAAGTCATGGAGGTGTGTGGTCCCATGTACAGTGTTGGGAGCACTGGCTCCTTCTGCTGCAGTGGCTCACAGCTGTGCTGTCCCTCTCCACACTGGTGGCCATGGTCCCTTAGCAGTAGTGCAGGGAGAGATCTGGTGAAAAGCCATTCTCGGTGGGGCTCCCACGTCTGTGGGAGATCTGAGGAGAGGAGAACAGGGTGAAACGAGCCCTGAGGGCTGTGGGGGCTGTTCTCATGGAGCTGGAATAAGAAAAAATGAACAAACACAGCAGCAGTTTGAGGGACATTTGATAGTCAGGGACAAAGGCAATCGAGGAAAAGTTATTGGAAGAACTGTTCAAGTGGGATGTTAGACCAAGTTAATCTCTCTGTATTCTGTGGAGGCCACAGTCCCCACAACCAGTTTGGAATGGACTCTCTGTGGTTTGGGGCTGAGGATCTGCACACCTTCCTCCCCATGTCCTCGGTGCTGGCATGGTGACCTTCCCAGCTTGGCTGGCATTTCCCCCGTGCCTTCAGCTGTGCTTCCTGGGGCACAAATCCCAGGACCTGGCACCAATGGTGAGAGCAGCCCCGGGTGCCGGGAGAGCTGTGCTGGCAGAGCCGGCCATGGAGGCAGCAAGGTCACCCCATGCTGGAATGTCAGCCAGAGGCACTTGACAGGAAAAACCTTCCCAGAAATGGAAAAAGCTGCTCTTTTTGCAGTTTGGTACATTCAGCATCCGAGCCTGGGGTGCTGCAGTGGTTAAACGGCTGGTTTGGTTCTCTGTGCAGCACACTGGTGGGAGGAGGGGTGTGTAGTGTGATGTGTGCCTGTGGCCATGCAGGGAAGGGGACAGCACGTGTTTCCTTTTAAATATCGCCTTATTTCTTGTGGGAATGCCTGAAGTTGAGTGTTGCTCACCCGCAGTGGTGTTCTGCTTCTGGCTCAGAATTTGGCTTTCCACTCCCTGTGCCACAGGTGAGTCTCTGTGAGCGTGGTCTGACTGGACGTCCTTGGACAGGGGATGCTGCTGAGCCCATTGTTCATGGCAGCCTGGGACGTAAAAGCAGGTTCAATTTTCCCCACTCTTTTCCACGGAGCTACTCTCCAGTTCCAAACATTTTGCTCCCCAGGAGGCTGTGCAGCCTCTCATGGCTGTGGTGGTTGTTAATGTGCAGTTTCCATCACCTCACCCCGGCATCCTGGAGTGAGCCACCCATTTAATCAGCACTAACAACTACTGTGGCCAAAAGTCGTAGAGAAGTACCACAGGGAGCAGTGGCAGTCTCTGAGGGAGGGCTGGTGGATGGAATGTACCCCCAAGTTGTGGTGTGTGCCAGCACCTCACGAGGATCTCTGCTGGCTGCCCTGCTTTGGTGTTTATCTCCCAAAGTACTGAGTGTTGGGATAGCCTGGGAGCAGCTCAGCTTCTCCACATACGAGAAGATAAGTGTTTGTGTCCTTTTTCCCTCTCCCACTGTTCTTCAGGAATTAAATTGCTTTAGGTGACAGTTATGGAGAATTAAAAGTGCTTCGGATGTGTGGGAACAGCTGGCTCTGAGCACTGCCAGGCAAGGAGATGTGACAGTGTGTGAATGTTGATGTGCTCATTTACATCTCAGGTGGTGTTCAGTGGCTCTCCCAGTACCTGGGGCTGGTGAGGAGATGCAGGCACTGAATGATGTTCAGATGGTCATCTGAAGAATTCTGATGTGTTTTTACTTCTGATGCCTGACAAAGGTCAGAAGGAAGGGTTGGGGAGGGCTCAGACTGAAGGTCAGGTTCCTCCTCTGAGCGGGCAGTTCTTGGTATGAGGATTAGGAGAAACACTTTGGGTGAATCTCCTCTTGCCCCTGATGTTGGCTGGATGCTTTACCTCCAAGGCTCAGTGCATTTCACTGTCAGAAGGATATAGATCATCTCCTGTTAAAGGTACGTGTCATGTTAAACTGCCTCGTGAAACAAATGTCACGGAATCCATGGGAAAGCTGCATACTGCACATTTGCTTGGGGTGTTACTGGTTCCCAGCCTGAATGGGAACTGGCAGGCAAGACCAGCAAGCAGGGAACACAGAAAATGATACACATTAGGCTTGGTTTGTTTGCACTGTTGGAAGATGTGCTTTATGCTTCACAGAAAATAGGGCTAAAGCTTGGTCCCAAATAATTTGCACTTTAAAGGCTCTATTCTGCATGTGGTAAGCACATGAATAATTCAAACACATGCAAACAGCCCCCATGATTTCATATTCCTGTGTAATTCGAGATTTGCTCAGAACTCTGAACTGGCACTGATTAGTGGCTCCTCCAGCACAGAAGCACCTGGGCAGGACCTTGGGTGCAGGGACAGAATATCCTCTCTCCTGGTGCTGCTGGTTGTGTGTCTCTGTAAGGGCTGGGAGCTTCCCCCTCACCCCTGCTCAGGTGGGCTGGCCAATGGCTCCCACAGTGTCCAGAGCGTGACACCTCCAGTGCCTCCTGGGCACGACCTTGGCATGTTTAGCTTGCTTTGACACAGCGCTGCTCTTGTGAGCAGTGCCAAACGCTCCTGGGAGGGCTGGCCTGGGTCGGGGCTGTTGCTGTGGCTCGGCACAGAGCACCCTGTTCCCCACAGGCAGACAGTGCCTGCTCGAGCAGTGATGCCGTGCCATGGGAAGGGGTCTGGGCACAGCAGCAGCGGGGGCAGCCACAGGGATGCGGGACCAGGCACTGGCTCGGGGTCTCTGCCCCAGCGTGGGAGTGTGTCTGGCTCACCCCTCCAAAGGCACCCCGGTCAGCATCACCAGGGAGCTTTGGAGTCATCAGGAGTGCCGGGGTTTAGGCACAGCTGTACAGCCAACACTGGCACTCTGGGTGCAGCTGAAGGGCCAAGAGGTGCCCGTGCCAGGGTGGCAGTGGCAGCGCCGTGCAGTGCTGCTGGGACATCCCAGCTGGGCACAGCTCCCCATCCTCTGCCCACAGCTCCCTCAGAGCCAGACCCACGGGCACCGTGACAGCTGCCAGTTCCTGCTGGAGGGCTGGGGCTTTGCAGTGACCCCACGGTGTCACCTCCAAAGGCAGCACAGCCCAGGAGCTCCATGGCTGCTCTGATGCAGCACATGCCATGCAGGGCCCAGTGGCACTGGCAGGCTCTGCTCCTCTGGGTTTTATTCCATGTTAAATGCCACAGCAGGAACATCACAAGCAGGTGTCAAAACAGCACAGCTGCAGCGAGGCAAACTTAGGGATTGATTAATGAATAGTTTCAGCCTGTTGTGTGTTTCTCTACAAGGCTTTCTGATGTAAAGATCAATGTGTGAATTTATTTTAAAAATAGCAGGTTTCTTTTCACCAGAACAAATTGCTTCTGTTTATCAAAATGCTGAGTAACATCAACAAACAGTTCAGTCACTGGTTTCCCCTCAGCACTACTTAGGGAATTATTTTGGTTAACGTTTCCTCTGGCCTTGGTTTGGATTTTTCCATGCTCTTAGTTTGGCAAATCCAAAGGCACCCCTGCTCCCCCCTGCTCTCCCCAGAGGCCACTCTCCTCCTCCTCCTTCTCTTCTCTGTGCTCGACTGGGCATTTTCCACTGCTGGCCTTTCTCTTGCTCCCTTGCCAGGGCTGCATGGGGGTTATTCCGTGGGGATTTGCTCCCCAGGCTATCCCAGTGCAGCTGGCAGTGGGCAGATGGGGCCGTGGGGCCCCCTGGGGGTGTTGGGTGTTGGTGATGGGGATGCCAAGCCAAGGCAGAGCCTCAGGGATGTTCCCGGGCCCCACAAGCCCCCCATGCTCAGCCCCCCATGCCCCGAGGTGGTGTGCAGGGTGGGTCTGCTCTCCCAGGGGTCCCGCAGCCCCTTGCAGCCCGTGGGGCACCCACTGCAGGGCAGGGCAATGCCTTCTGCTCCGTGTGTCACTGCGAGACCTGCCTTCCCTCCTGCCTGTGGCTGCAGTCTCTGCCAGGAGCTGCTCTTTCCAGCGAGAGCTGGTACATCGCTGTGCTCCAGAGCATTTCTTGTTGCACCAGTAGGATGCCTGCTTTCCCCAGAGAATTTGAACTTGGTGAATAATTCTCTTTGACATCCCGTTGTGAATTTGGGCCCGCTCTCTTCCTGTGGAGTTGAAATCAATCTCGAGTGGCTGTGGCCATCCATCCTGTGCTCCTGCAGGTACTGGGTGGGCCATCTGGGATTGCTCAGGTGCTTGGATGCATCAGTGTGGTCTGTCCATTGAGTGAGCTTGTTCTGACACCTCCAAAAGAAAGAACAGGCTTGATGTTGACTTCAGGGAGCACCGAAGGGGATCACTGCTCCTACCTGGGGTCAAGCAAAAATATCTTCAGGTATTTGTCACTCTCTTGTGGCTCTTTTTTTCCTTCCCATATTTCCTGACATCACCAGCACGTGTGACTGGCAGCCACCCATTTATACTGTCTGCCTCCTAATTTTTCCTCCTTTGCCAGAAAGAGCCCCTGCCATTGCCAGGGCTGTGGGAAATGCCTGCTCAACTCCATGTGTGGCAGAACACAGACCCATGTGCAGGAACAGCGGCAGTTGCGGGGGGTCCAGAGCCCCTCTGGGTGTTGGTGTTGGTGTTGGTGCTCCCCAGCCTTGGAGCCGCTGGCTGCCAGTGCCGAGGGCTCCCCGTGGTGTGGGTGCACAGCCTGCCCGGCACAGTTGGCTTCCCTCCCGAGCCCTCGGTGAGCCAACAGCACTGCTGGGCTCAGTGTCTGCCCCCTCGGCTGAGTTTGCCACTGGAGTGAGGGTCAGGGCAGAACAGCATTTCCACAGGCATGCAAATGCTGCAGCAGCAGCAGCTCTGCTGAGCAGCGCATCCATTGATCCCAGCCAAAGGCATTTTGGGAGCGTGTCTGCTGCTCACAAGCCTCTGGGACAAAGATAGGACCATGTGCCCAAAATAGCGCCCTGGAGCCTGCACACCCCACCAGTGGCTGCTCTTGGGAGGGAAATCCAGAGTTTGTTTTCAAGTCATCATTGCTGTGTTGACAAGGCTGTCGTGGGGAAAGCGATCTCAACTGGGAATGTCTGAATTGACTCCAAGAGCAGTGTACACACATGCAGACAGTGCTCACTGCTCCCCACCTAGTGTGAGAGAAGAAAGGACTTGCTGGCTTTTTAGATAGATATATCACACGGAATCACTGGTTGGATCACCCAGACCATCCAGTCCAACCTGTGATCGATCCCTCCCTTTTCATCCAGCCCAGAGCACTGAGTGCCATGTCCAGGTGTTCTTTGGACACCTCCGGGGATGGGACTCCACCACCTCCCTGGGCAGCCCCTTCCAGTGCCTGACAACCTTTTATGTGAAGAAATTCTTCCTGATATCCAACCTGAAGCTCCCCAGGTACAGCCTGTTGAGGCAGAAAAGCTGCCGAGCTGCACAACTGCCTGTTGGGGGACAAGGTTTTGCTGTTGTGGTTCAGTGCCAGCCCCCTTTTAGAGCTGTTGGCTGAGGGGGCTCCTTTGGACCCCTGTGTGAGGGCATGGATCGTGGCTGTGGATACTCCAGAGGTGGTGGATGTGCTGGGGGGAGCCATGCTGAGGGGACCCTCCCTGGGAGCAGAGCACCACTGCTTTGCTCCTGAGCCATAGAGGAGTTTGTGGTGGGTGCCTGTGTGTTCATCTGCATGTCTTAAAAAACCCCCAAACCCCAAACCAGACATCACTGTGTTCCCATGATCCTGATCCATCCCGTTGCCAAGAAATGAGCATAGCTGCCAGTCATGCCCTTTTTCAGGAGATTTTTTTTCTATTCTGGTCGATTTTCTTTGTGGCTCTCCAGTGGGGTGAAATGCTGCAGCAGGGACCACCTTCACTGCTGTAATTGTGGTGTATGCAGCAATGCTGGAGTGTTAGAAAGCTAGAAAAGGTCATTTCATTTTGAAATATCTCCTCTCTTGCATCTCTTGCAGCTGAGGTGCTGCTCAGACACCCACAGATGAGAAGCAGGGACAGAAGTGTCTCTGCTGAGCTACTGCTGAGTTAGTGTTGGCTTCCCTTTGTGCAGAATTCAAATAGTTTGCACTCACAGAATCCCAGGCTGGTTTGGGTTGGAAGGGACCTTGAGGATTATCTAGTTCCAACCCCCCTGCCATGGTCTGATCCCCATGGATTCAGTACTGCAATAGAACAGTAGACAGACTGGTCTGGCTGGTGCACAGCTGACTTTTTTTGGTGTATTTTCACAGTGTTCTGATAGTCATCACCAGCCCCAGTGACACAGCAGGAGGAACAAGAATGTCTTTCATGCCCCACAATGGATTTGCTGGTGTGGCAAGTAGTAAAAGCCCCTTTTGATTGAAAACCAGAAGCAGCTGATTGTAAAAAAATATTCTTCGGGCCTTGATGTTACAAAGAGTTCTTGTCCCAGGGCTGTTACACACTGAGCCTGCAGGAAGCTCCAGTGCTTCTGGATTGATTTGGGATAATCAGGAGATGTAAAATAAATGATAGAATGTGTGACTGAATAGAATGGGGAAGGTTGTTCCACAAAAGATCTATTTTTCAGACTCAGACCTCTTAAAGGCTTTTATGTAATTTAAAAATAAAAGGTAGTGCTGAATTCTGTCTTGTTCTCAGCTGTTTTAAGGTTCTCACTTAAAAATGCTCGTGTGTGATCGTCACATGCCGGTTGCCACTGTGAGCCCAGCAATTTTGTCACAATACTTCTCTGTTTGTTGCTGCACGAAGTTAAACCAGAAGGGAGCAGCTCCTTCTCCTCTCTGCCCTGGGCAGCCTTTGTGGTTCTCTTTAGGTGCACAGAAAAAATACACCAGGTCTGAGGACTTCAGTTACCTGCACTGATTGGCTTTCATGTTGCTCTTTCTTGGAAAAGCATTGGTAATTATTGATATAGCTAACTTTCCCATTAATAAACATTTAGAATCTTCCTGACACAGGTCAGGGCCTTCCCAAGTGATGTGGTACTGAGCTTAGCCGTGGTCTGTCTACTTTGAATGGCCTTGTAAGCCATTCCCCTTGTTGTTTTTCCTTCTCCCAAGCGGCTCCATCTCTCCAGGACTCAGTTGTGTGGTTGCAGGAAGGTGGGATACTGTTACAGCGTGATAAAGTGCATTGGATTTCATGTTAGCGACTGGTCCATCTCTGCAATTACTCTTGCTGCTGGTTATTATCTGTATTTCCATGGCAACAGGAAGGTCTGGTCATGGACCCACAGCTGCTGCAGGTGGTGCTGCCATGGGAGCGAGGGCAGGGTCCCCTCTGCCACCAGAGCCCCAGCGCCAGGGCTGCTCCAGAGGGGGACAGGGCTGGCCTCTCCCTTAGCAGAAATTTTGCCCGTCTTGTGAGAAGCTCCTGACTCATTTTGTTCTCATTTTCCCTAATGAGCACTCCTTAACTTTCCGTGCTGCATCTGCTCTCAGCGAGACGCCGGGGCCGTCCCAGCCCATCTCCACCCGTGGTCATGCCAGCAGGCACGGTGTGGAGCCAGGCAGCCCCACGCAGGCGGGCAGGAGCATCCCCTGCCTGTCCGTGCGCTCCTGCACACGGTGTCAGCGTCCCTGTTGCTCCCTGGGCTCGTCAGCCCGTGAGTGGTAACACAACCTGACAGCCCTTAAAAAAGCCCCACTGGAGAGTCTGTTCTCCTGCAGTCTCGGGGCACTACTTTCCACAGGTTGGCTGTTGCTATATAAAGAAATAGTCTGTTGTTTCTAAATTTATCCTGTTAATGTCACAGAGCATAAAGAAAAATAGCAACAATAAACTGGGATTTTGGGCAAGGGGTGATGCAGGAGTGGTGCAGCAGTGGCTGTGCCCGGCCAGCTGGTGCTCCGTGTTTGCTCCTCTCTGTGTTTAATTACCCGAGGCTGGGGGACACCCGAGTGTGTGGCTGTGTGCACCGCAGGGACCCTGCTCTGGGTGGGCGCCTCTGTAGTGAAGTTCATGTTGAGTTGCAAACTCATTGATGTATATGGAATATATACCGGAGTCTGGTAGGCAGAAGCCAGTTGGTTAAGGCATTTAGCTGTTAACTAGAGTGTTATGGGATCGAGACCCATCTGTCTAGGGAAGATTCTAGCTTAATTAAAGCATTTGAGTTGCATTCATAGGATGCAGGTTAATGTCCTATGGGTCTTAGCAGAAACTAAGAGGGTTTAACTCTTGTTTAAGGCTTTGAAGGCCTTCAGTTTGGCGGTAATCCTAAGTTTCTAAGTGATTGTGAAGGTTATGGGAGATAGTGGTAGAAGTGTGACTGTTAGGGTCATGAGAATGGTGGTTGTGGTGTTTACTGACTTACTGGTCTGTCATAATTTTATATAATTGGCGGAGTTTGGTGGGAGTGTGATTGTTGCACAGTAGGCGAGGCGTAGGTAAAAGAAGAGTCCTAGAAGGGATAGGAGGGCAATGATTATGGCGATAGGGGCTATTTCTTGTTTGGTAAGTTCTTGAATGATGAGCCTGCTCTGGGTGGGTGCCTGGCAGCCCACTGGGGCTCTGACCTGGCCAGAGCTTTTGAAGGAACAGGAGGGGGAGCGGCGCAGTGAGCCTGCAGTGGGGTGCGGGACGTGGCCTTTCCACGGGCAGGTGGGCTCGCGAGGGTGGGAGCCAGGGTGGGCACTGAAAGCCCCTTCCAGGTTTCAGGGAGGCCTCCCTCAGGTTTCATTAGCACGCAGGCTGTTGTCAGTGTCCCATGAGCAGTTTGCAAGCCTTTGCAAAATCTGGATCCTGGCGTCGTTCTGCCCAGAGTCACATGTCTGTCTGACCAGTGCTCCAAGAGCCTCTTCTCGGCCACCAGCAATGACCTTTTCACAGGGTAGGGAAGGGTCAGATCTGTAACTGCCATAAAGAATAATCATTAAATGTAAGAAATTACCTATGGTACCATAATTACAGGCACATTTGCAAAAAATGTAATTCTTTTCAGTAGGATTTGGATGTAAAATGGATGTAACCTACCCCGACTTCTTCTTACAGCCCTCAGGTGTCCCCCAACTTCTCTCAGCTGGTGTTCCTCACATGGACCTGCTGTAGGGAGTGCAACTGGCCTTGTTCAGACAGACCCAAGATCAGATTTCCCGTGTGTGACCTAAATGGCAGCTCCATTCCCTGGGTTTGTCTTTAAGCCTCTTTGGGAAGCCCCAGTGCTTGCAAGTTCTTTGTGTCCTAACATGATGCAAATTCAGTGTAAGGTTTGCTGGAAAGTAGGTCTCAATGCAGCCACATTTTTAGGCGCTGAGCACAAGCAGAGCCATGTGGGATTGTCAGATCCATGTCCTACATACCTGGGTTCCTTCCTGCAGATGCTTCCAAGGGGGTTGTTTGGTACATCAGGATGTGGTGCCTGCAGGACAATTCCTAATTGGTTTGTTGGCTCTGAGCACACAGAGGTGTTTGCCCAGGTGGCCCCAGCACCAGCCAGCAGAGATGTTCTTGCTTAGGCCATGTTGGTTTGTCCTTGATGGCGAGTGTCCCTTTGGGTCACACAGTCCTTCTCTGTAGGCTTGTGAATGCCTGGGTGTTACAGTCACCGGTTCGACTGATGGGGGGCTCCAAGGAGTGCCTCTTTGGACTGCACAGGGAGCACACACTGCCCAGAGCTGGGAGCCCCCAGGCTGGGCTGTGCCCCCGTGTTGGGTTTGTGCTCCTCACAGTCAGCACCAGGAGCATGGTGGGTGTTCTCATGGGTGCCCTGTGGGTCCATGCAGCTGGGTGCCGGACTTGAACTGGGGGAAGAGACAGATGGGATGTGAAAAGGGTGCCTGATTCTTCTGTTGGAGCTTCTGCTTCTTTTAGACTTATCACTTAATATTGTTTTAAACTCATCCCTTTCTGTTGGTGCCTGTGACACTGAGGCTCTCCCAGTGCAGTGCTGTGGCTGCCCACCAGGCATCAAACCTGTGTGTGTCCAGCAGCTGGAGCTGCCTTGGCTGGTGTTATGGGGTCAGCGTGCCCTGAGCTGGGTGACACACACAAATCCTCCTGTTTTCTGTCCCTCTGGAGCCCAGGGGCCTCCCTGCTGCAGCCTGACCAGTGAGGCAGCGCTGGGGAGGTGGGTTTGGTGCCAGGGATGCACAGACCTGATGACCTGGCTAAGATCTGGCCCTCGTTAAGGCGAACTGCATTCGGAGGGCAGCGAGATGCCGTTAAGTGGCACTCTGCTATGGCTGCTTGGGTGAACTAATTACGGGCAGTTAATTAAAAAGCAATTATGAGGACGGCTCTAAGGGATGCAAGTGAGAGTGTGAGGTGGCTTCCTCTGTTGCCCTTGTTACCTTTTCTGTCTGTAAGCCCACTCTGCACCATGGCTCTCCCATCCTCGGCAGAAGTTGCCATGTGCAGGAGGTGCCGGGAGCTGCCCCCAGTGCCCAGCCATCAACATCCACCACCCAACCTCGCCACCCTCCTCCACCATCCCTCCATCCACCACAGCCACCACCCACCACTTTCATTCTTCTGTTTCCACTGCAAATCTATATCAGCAAATGAGCAAAATAAATGTTGCTTGTTTGTTTTGACAATTACAGTACAGATTTAATTATGCTTCTTCTTCCGCATATACTGCTGAATGTCATGTGGTGTGTTCGGCGTAAACAAAGATGTTCTGCTAATGTGAGATATGGTTATTAAAGACACACTGTCAGGCTGCAGCCTTATCTCCGGCACCAGAGTCAGCTGGAGCCCAGCTTCCAGCATCTGTGTTCTCCTGTTCCTGTGCTGCCTGTCAGGATGAGGCAGATGCTGAGCAGAGACGTCACCGAGAGCGACTGGGAGGACTGTGGGGAAGTGAATAAGGAAATGGAAAAATAAGAAAAGAGAGAAAACCACCCCTGTGTCTTCAATTATTTTGAGGCAACAGCTTCAGGTATCATAGCAGGAGTACAATATTTCAGTCTCAGAGTGAGTTCTCTGTTCAAAACAGTGGGGATCCTCAATTGTCATCATGAAAAGGGCCCGATTTTTCTGCTCATCACTTACTGCCTTTGAAGGATCTGTCTTAAAGCCTAAGCCTATTGTGTCATGTGAAAGCAGCTGTAGCATTGTCTGGTGATGGTAAATTGGCAATGACTTTGCATTTCATAATTAGTTAACAAGGAGTCGCTTACAATGTGCACGTCTCTCAAACCCCACTGAAATATGCAGCACACATTTGACATTATTAATAAAAACAGGAACTTCAAACGCTCTTGTGCAACAGTTCCTATTTCCCCTCGCTCTGTTGGGCCATTGACAGGGATGAGGATGGATTAAGGCAGGAGTTTGAATTTCTTTCTGAAAAATGCTTTGGGACTCCAGGATAATTCAGGGAGGCATAAGAGCCCATCGACTGTTTTTCAGATCCACCAACCTTCATCCCTAAGGCTCCTGGCCAGGGCTCTGTGAGCCTCCCCCACTCCTGGTGAAGGTCGCTCCCTCAAGTCTTGTCAGAAAACCTCTCAAGGAGGTAATTCAAGGGAGAAATTATTTGTAGAGATCCTTGTCAAATTACAGTGAGCCTTTAATTACATGAGTGTCCATTACTTAATGGCAATTATGGAGAGAAAAACCTTACTTTTGACAGAGGCTAAGTTCTACTTTACTAGGGAAAATTTGCATTTTAAAATAATAAAATAAAGATGGCTTTTTCTGCTCCAGAACTGAAGCCTGAAAGAAGGGAATGTTTGTCCTTGGAGGGATGGAATTTGGCAAGAGAAGGGCCCTGGTGGTGTCTTTCTGCCCGTGTGTGCACTGGGAGCAGCCCCACCACAGACCCGGCTGTCGTGGCTTCTCCCCCTCGTCGTGTGGAGCTGATGGACCCGCCGGTGCTTTGGGGGTGCCAGTGCTCCAGACCTTGCTGGGGCTTTGCTGTTCGTCCCCAGCCATTCAGAGCATTTCCCAGTGTTTTCCAGTCAGCCCTGAAGGGAGCTGTGTCACCAGAGGGGTGCGAGGAGGGTGATGGTGGGAGGATGCAGAGCTGGGCTGGGGGAGCTGTGTGGGTCTGAGCCCCACGGGCTGCTCCACAGCTCATCCCAGCCTGAATCCCCCCTCACCGCAGAGCTTGGTTTAGCAATGAGCCAGAAAACACAGCCCAGTCTTGCTGGTTTAGAACCAAAGGGGTGTTTTTGAGATTTGCCTTACGTCTTTTGGGTATTTTTATCGTCTGCCTCATTGGAACGGTCTCAGCTGAGTCATCTCATCCCTAGTTTAGATTTATGCTTCTTCTACGCCCACTCCAGCAGGACCCGAGCCCTCCCAGCACAGCCTGCTGCTGGCCTCGCTGGAGCCATGCGAGGGGCGTTAAATTATACGGGCACTGGGGCCAGGAGTTAGGAATATTGATATATTTTATTTAGCAGCCTTCTGCATTTAATGAGTGTCCATAAAACAGTAATTCATAATTTATCATAAATAAAGACAATAGATTGGGTTGCAATTTAATTATTGCTTATTTTTGTAGCTGTTGTGGGGTTTGCGTAGCAAAATATACAGACAGGAAGAGCAATGTTCCCTAAATTCCAACCCTTCCTTTGCACAGTTTCCCTTCGCAAAAACTGCCTCCTCAGCAGCAATATCTTCTGGAAAAGAGCTATTTACCCCTACACAGGAGAGGCTCAGGTTGGACATTAGAAGAATTTCTCCCCGGAAAGAGTGGTTGGGCACTGGCAGGGCTGCCCCGGGAGGTTTGGAGTCGCCACCCCTGGAGGTGTCCAGGGAATGACTGGCCACGGTACTCAGTGCTCTGGTCTAGTTGACAAGGTGGGCATCAGTCACAGGGTGGACTTGATGATCTTGGAGGTATTTTCCAGCCTAAATGATTCTGTGATTCTCCTTCCACAGCCGCTTGGCTTCTGCTTATTTAATGAACAAACCCCCTCCAAGTGGGGACAATGGACAGCTGCTCTGCTCATTTTATTCCAAATGGTGAATATTGTATTTATGAGAGAGATCCAAATATGGTCCATCTGGTACGAGTTACTCAGCTGTTCACTTCACAGAGAAGGGAACGTTTCCGTATCTCTCCTGTGATGTTCACATGAAGAGCTGAGCTTTTAAAAGCTGTTTAATGTTTTTCTTTGCAGAGGGGTTGCTTACACATGAGAAATTCCATCAGATCATGGGCTCTGTGTTCCCGAAACGCCCGGGCTGCCAGGGAGTGTCAGTGGGATGGGGTCTGGCCAGGGCTCTCGTGCAGCTGCCATGCTGTCCATGGGCCGTGGTGGCTCTGGGGAGCTCTGTCTCCCACTGCTCCTCACCAGCTCTGCCAGCTCTGCTGGGAGCACCAGGTCAACGCCTCTTCCAGTCACTGTGGCGTAGTGGGAAGTTGCCAGATGTGTTGAAATCAGGCCAAATCGGGCAGACCACCATGTTTGGGCACAGCTGGGCTCAGGGCAGCTGTGGAGGTGGCCGCTCCTGCTCCCAGTGGCCACCCGGAGGGTGGTGGCTGATCCCAGGCAGTGCTGGGGGATCGGGCCCCTCTTCCCTGGTGTCTCCTCGGTGGGTCATGCCACACTCTGAACCCCTGGCAGCTCTTCTGGGCTCGGCTGGAGTTTGGACACCGTGGCTGGAGCTGGATGGCATGAAAAGCTTTAGGAAGTGGAGGAGGAGCTTGCCAGAGACTTTAATTCTGCATTGAGTGTAAGGGGAGTGGAAGGAGTCAGACCCACTCAGGAGAGAGCCAGGAACTGTCCAGAAATAACATCCTGCCTTTCCCTCTGAAAGCCTTGAGAGTTTCTGATTGATTTCAGGGGAAGCAGCACTGGAGACTGAAATGAAGGGAAGTTGCAGAAGATGCAGGAGGTCAGAGATGAGATGGTTTAAAGGATTGGTGAGCTGAGAGCTTCCAAGAATAGAGCGAGACAGAGACAGAGTGGAGTGTCAGGCTGTTGGAGGGGCTGCTCCTGCCCATGTGGTGTCTCCAGCGATGGCAGCAGGGGGACTGGGAGGAAACTACTTAGGGAGCAGCTCTGCAGGAATAGAAGTTGTGCCTGGAACTGGGGGGGTTGGATTCATAACAGAGCCTTGAGATGGTGGCTGCTTGTGGAGGGAGTGGAGGTGGACCCTTCCCAGTGCCCAGGACCTCTGACCCATGAAGGCTGGCCTTTGGTCTGGAACCAGGGGACAGTGCCAGAGGGAGGGAGGGAGCACCTTTCCATCTGGGGAATGAGCCTGGTGTCCCTGGGGAGCGGGATGCTGACCCACCGGGGTGGGCAATGGTGCTCACAGTGCCAGGGAGGGCACGGAGGAACAGCAGCTCCCGTGGCGGGGCTGAGGTCACCCTGCAGCCTCGACCCCTTTCATCTCTGCACTTGGCAGGAAACTTACCTGGTTTTGAAACTCCAATAACCATATTCTGATACCCTAGTAATAGAGTCAGGGGTTCACTGACACAGATTCATGGTAGTTTTTGAGCTTGCACTGACTGGCAGTCTGTTAATATCTTTTCAATTAGTTTGTGTTTACTGTATGCCACTTTCTTTCCATACAAACATTACTATTCTATACTGTTTTTGAGGTGATGCTGACCAAAGCCCTTGGATTAGGCTGATGGTGAGACGTGTTTCTTCACATCTCCAGGTTACAGGCTCCCCGTGTCATTGTGTTTCCCTTGGGGCTCAGGAGACATCACCAGCAGTTCCTGACTCCCCTGAACTGTAATTGGTAGGGTTTCTGGCCATGCAGAGCCATGAGAACCACAGGGTCTCCTCATGGTGGACATGCCCAGCTAGGTAAACAAAACCCTCTGCAGGTGTATCTGCAACTTAATGCTTTCCTGTAAAATATTTATTATTCCCTTTTAGAAACTAAGTTTACTGAAAAAATTATTTCTTAAGAAGTCTCGATCACCTTAATTAGAAAGAAGAACAATTTCAACACACTCAGAAATGCACTGGCACAAATGGGAATAAAAGCCTTTGGTTTCCTCTGTGTGTGCTGCCTGGCGGGACATGTGCTGCAAGCAACTGCTGCAATTGCCATTTCCATAAAACACACACATTAAATTTTGATTCACGTCTCTGACATCTAGGAAATTGCTCCTTAACAAAAGGAACATTATAGTCCTACTATGAAATGCAGGCTTGGTCTGGCCGCATTTTGGATAATTCTACGCCATTCTTTAGAAAATTGGTTTTATTACTGATAATTGGGCTAAAAGGAAGACTATTTAATCCCGGCCAACCCAACTTTCTGGGACATTAAGTTCTAATAGGCAGATATAAACTGGTCTTTATAGATGAGTCTGACATCATCTGGCTGCTTATTAACTATTAAACCTTGTTTCAGTAATTCTCTTGGCAGCTCTGTGTGTGTTGCCATAGTTTCTTTGTTAACAGAGCAAGACATTAATGTGTTTTGAGTACTTCTTGCCCAAAAGACATGAAAAAACACCTTATGTCTAAAGATGCAAACTGGAACCTGTTCTAAGCAGTGGCAGGGCTGGTGTCCCACCCTGCAGCTCTGCAGCTGGTGGCACATGGGATGTGGGTGGCACAGCTGGAATGGTGTTGGAAACCCCCGGGTGTTGTCTGGGCTTTGCACACCTTGGGCAGTGATCAAGGAAGTGCAAAGTGTGCTTTGGACAGTGATGGGGCCACCAGAGGGGAGATTCTGGATGCTGCGGGGTGTGTGTGGCTGGGGACAGTCGGGGACACCTGGGGACAGTCGGGGACACCTGGGGACAGTTGGGGGCACCTGGGGACGGTCGGGGACACCTGGGGACAGTTGGGGACACCTGGGGACAGTCGGGGGCACCTGGGGACAGTTGGGGACACCTGGGGACAGTCGGGGGCACCTGGGGACAGGGTCCCCCGGGCTGGGCAGGACGGGGCTCTGTGGGCACCTGCCTCAGGTACCCTTCCCCATTTTCCACCTGGGAGATGAGCTGTACCTGTTTCATCCCATTCTCCTCAGTGGCCACCAGCACCCCCTCCGGAGCCATTGCAGGAGGGGACTGTGGTCAGTGTGACCTGCACAGCCACAGCAGCCTGACCTGGAACTCTTGGAGGACTTTCAATAAGCCTACATAACATGTAACTCATTTCTTCTCCTCTTCTCTGGGATAGATCAAACTGGAGGATAAACAGGCTGAAATCAACTCCCGTCTAACAGCTGACAGTCGACAGCTTCATTCTGAACTTACTGTGGGAAAATCTGTGGGAGATCTGTGCAATACTGAAAGGCTTTTGTAAGTAATTACAGGCTTAAGGGAAGCTGTAGCATTGGATAGTGACAAGTGGTATTTATTCCATATTTTGTTCAATATTGTAAATTACATATTTATTAAAGAAAAAAAAAAAAAAAGCAGGCACTGCCTGGACCAGCATCTCCTCCAGCACCAGGAATGTGGCAGCAGCTGTGTCTGGGCTCCCCCACTCCTGCCGGAGCCAGTGGAGTCAGCCAGCAATTAACACAGCAATTTTAAAAGGAAAAACAAATGCCTACGTATATGCAAAGTCAGCCTTGGTTTGCTTAGAGCAGCTGGGAAGGGCCTTTCGGGGAGAGGTTCCTGTCTGGGGATGATTCAGTGTCAGCCCTTGGTTCTGTTACCCTTGGAGATGCTCTGCAGGAATTCCAAGCAGGTAGCTGAGACATCCATACTGTTTACAGAAAAAGGCTGCAATGTTGCTTTGGAGTTTTTGGAAATGCAGACCTTTTTTCCCCCCACAGCCCCATGAGTATTGTTTGTGCTGGGATGAGGGTGTGGTAGGACACTGATTTTAAAGCTGGAAGGGACAAAGCAGGTGATGTCCTCATAGCTTTTCCAGTGAGGTGTTTCTACATGCCCGTCAGACACTGAATCCCCATGACCATGAGATTTGGTCCCTCCCCTGTCAATGAATCCCTTCCTCCCGGTGATCAGTTATGGTGTGAATGTACATATTCTCCATTGTATGGAAATATATATATATATATATTTGACTTTTTGACTATTTCTGGATACTAGTAAGCTAGTTTAGGAAACATTTAGTCTTTGTCTCTCTGTTTCTCAATCAAAAGGAAGCAGATTTTGAGCAAGTTTTCCCCCAGGAGATAGAAATGTAGTATTTGCCTTTAGGGAATAAGGAGGGAACACTTTCTGTTCATTAAATCTAACTGGAAAGTGCTCGAGATGTCAAGTATGAAAACAGAGGCTGAGAGAAGGGGAAGGTTTTGATTTTATTCAATTGACTGTGCAGGTTATCAGAAATTTGCTGAATTTGATAATTCTCAGTGCTGCTCATAGTGGGATGCACAACAGAAGTTGTGTCCAAGCCATAGGGAAACCATCTGGAGTACGAGGAGTTGGAGGAGGAATTTGTGGCAGTGTCACAGGCAGGTGAGAAGCCTGGATGCTGCATCACTTCTCCTCGGTGGGAATAGCCCCCAGTATTGCCCCCACCTGTTTGTTGGGATTGTCTCCCCCTCTCCTTTTTTGTCTTGGGGGGAATTGCTCTAGTTCGAGCAAAGGCAGGACTTCATTGGCATTTTGGATATTTCAAAGTTATATGACACTTCATAGGAGGTTAGTTCTTTGTCTATCTACTTTGGTGCTTTTGGCATCAGTTAGGTGCTGAGTTTGGGTTTTTTTCTATTTTTGGGTGTGACTCTCAATGTGTCTGCACTGTTCACACTCCTGGCAGGCAGATGTGGTTCCTGCCTCCATGGCAAGGTCTGGAGAGGCTGCTGGGTGATAGTGAGAACCCATGAGTTTCCAGTGGTGGTGTGTTTAATCAGTCTAGTTGGCTTATAATGAGGATGGGATAGCCTGTGCTGGGAGAGGGACATCAGCCCCGGCACAGCCCCGAGCAGTTGCTGGCTGCAAGGCTTCCCTGCCTGGGCTGCCTTGGCCTCTGGGGGATCTTTAAATGGCAGTGTGCAGGTTGTTAGTGTGCAGCTGCCACGCAGGGACATCGTCATGTGAGGAGCTGCTGTAAATCCAGCGCATCAGCAGACACATAATCTGGAAGATAAGTCGCGGTGACACGTAGCCGTGAACGCATCAGCTCCAGATGGCACGATCTGCTCGTCTGTCATTGTTACACTGATCGTGGGTTTTTCCTAATAAATCTGCATTTCGGCTTTGCCGTGGCCTCCCTGCCATGCGGGCTGGGAAAAGGGTCCCTGCTGTGCCTTGCTGGCACCAGGCTCTGCTGTGTTGAGTTGGCTCCTCTCCCCTGGAATGTGGTGTCCAGTGGCAGTGCTCCCACCTGGACATAGCGATGCTGGGCATCTCCTGCCTCACACACAGGGATCCTGGGCATCTCCTGCCTCTCACACCGCCATGCTCCCACCTGGACACAGGGATCCTGGGCATAGAAGTAGTTCCTTTTTTCCCCCCTGGAAATAGAGTTGCACAACTCGAGTTACTAAGATTATTATATATTCATGTATGCATCCTGAGCATGAAGAGGATCCTTATTTTCCAGTTGACTGTTATTTCCAGGACATTTCATTTTACCAGACTTGTTCTGAGAAGCTCAAATACCCCCGGCTTGTTTTTCCCTGTGACACCCAGCAGTGATGGCAGCAGCTCTGGGCACATTCTATGCCAGACCAGCTGTCGCTGGCAAGGGCCAACACCTCTCTGGGAAGCAGGATGAGCCTTAAACAATTATTAGACAAGAAAGGGGCTAATTTAATAATGAATAGTTTGACTGGCTCTTTGCAGTAACGTGGCAATAAGTGTCACCTGCTGTGGCAGAGCCATTTCTGTAAGAGCACTCTAGTAACTTATATCAAACTGCAGAAGGATCTTTTCCAACTTTGCCTTGCTGGTGTAAAGTGGAAACGAGTTTTACATGGATTAATACATCACGATCAGGATGTTTCCAGCAGGAGCTGAGTGCCAGTTTGTTATAGTAGTTGAGTGGGAGGAAAGAAATGTGAATTTGTGAGTGGAATAAAACAGGAGAGAAGGAATCATTGCAGGTAGGGGATGGGGAAGGAGGACGAGGGGAGTTTAACTTCAGGATCTGGCATAACCTGTATTCTCCTTTTGTGTGTGATTCCGTGGTCGTCATCTGATGATTTTGCCTGATGGGAATTCTCTGTTTTGAGAAAAGACAGAAACACAGAATGGAGGATTTTCAGAAAGAGAAGGCTGGTGCCTCCTGAACAGGTATGAGCTTTTGCAGTCTGGACTCATGTCCTGGACAGTGCCTGATGGGCCTGACCTCAAGGATGGGCAGCCAGTCCTGTAACAGTGGTGTAGGAACAGTTACAGCCATGTTGCTGTTGAAGAAGGTTTGGTTTTGAAGCTCTTTTTTTGCTGGCATGGGAGGTGATGGAAGTGCCTCTGTACTGGCAGAAGGCATCATCTTTTGGGGCCCCTGATCCCCGTGTGCCCCCCGTGGAAGGCGTTGTGACATCGGGCAGCAATGCCTTCACCTGGAGGGGTGGGCAGGAGGGGTCTGTGGTGGCCTGTGTGTGTGTGTGCCGGGTGTCCCTGGGGCTCCCAGCCACCATTCACAGCCCCACGGAGCTGCAGTGGGGAGCACAGCTGCCCTCCCGGCGCCCGGAGCGCTCCTCGCCTGCGAGGCGGAGGGGATGTGTTTTGGAGCTGTAGATTTGCTGACAGGCAAAGTGGGAGTCTGGAGATCCAGAAATAGCAGTGGTGTCATCTGCATGGAGAGAAACCTCTGTCAGATGTGAGCGGGTGGTGCCGTCCCCCCTCCTGGGGTCCCAGCCCCACGGGTCCTGTCCTTGCCACACTGCTGGGGCTGTGGGGTGCTCCTGCCCTGCCAAGGTGGGGGAGCTGTGAAGGGAGAGGTGTGGCTGCACTGATGGGCAGCACTAACCTCTTTCTGGGGAGAACTTCTGCCATTCCTACCTGTGTGTTCTTTGGGAGTCGCTCTGTGGTGGGGAGGAGCAGCACAGGACCTGATGGAGTGGTTTGGAATGCACAGGACCTTGTGAGTGGGTTTTCTGCACCAAGCAGAGCTGCCACCTGGAGCTGTGCTATTAAGTTTCCAAAGCTGCGCCCATCCACAATTCCTGAGCCTTTGCTGAAGGAAAGACCAGCCAAGATTTAAAAAACAATGGAATTTTATCAACAAATCATTTGCCCATTGCCCTCAAGGGACACAGCTGCTGGCCCCATCCCTGAGGCCATGCACATAACACCTGGACACACACAGACCTGCACACACACACCTGGACACACACACACCTGGACACACACACACGGACACACACACACGCACACACGCACACCCGCACACACACACACATGCACACA
>VWZG01003515.1:570304-625209 GCA_013396735.1 Grallaria varia | reverse complement strand
TTTTTTTTAAGTAACATTTAAATCTGTTTATTTTGGCGATATTGAGGTAAAAAAGATGAAAAGAAGAAAAAATATGTGGTCCTCCCTTCAAGGCAGGTGTGAGCCCTCAAAGGTCAAGAGTGGTGGAGGTTGGGCTCCAGTCCAGACAGAGTTTTCCCAAGCCAAGGCAGCAGTGTTGGAAAACCACAGTTGTTCCCTTTGCAGTTATCACTAAAGCTCTGCTTGGGTCTGCAGAAACACCAGGCAGAAGTTGGTCTGTTAATTTTGTCACTGGGTGCAATTTATTAAAAATGGAAAGTCAGGGCGCGTGGTGCAGACGGTGGGAGCACCATGAAAAGTGCAGACGGTTTAAATTTGGCCCATCCTCACGTGGAGCAGAGCTTAAAAATGGAAACTGGGGAGGGGAGCACATGAAGTGTATGGTAATTCTTCTATGGGATGAGCATGACCTATTTCTGTAAGTCATCCTCGGCTGCCAGCTCTAAGAAATGAAAATGTATTTTCTGAGCAGTGAATAATTTAGCAGCTTTGAAGTGATTAACATAGAGGAGAGGCTGGAGCATGGAAGGTGTTGTGCTTTTGGAGCAAAATGTGCTCCTGGGCAGGACGGCAACATGAACCCTTCTTATCCTTTAAGTCCTGGGAATTCACTCAAAGAAGGCTCCCACTGAGAGAAGATCCAAGCTTCAGGCTTGTCTCATGCTCCGGGCACAGGTGAACTGAAGACCTGAGGATGGGGAGCAGTTTGTAATGTCAGACCCTCAGAGGTGGCTTTGTCATAGATCAACTTTTGTTTAAATTGTGGATTGAAATGATTTAAAGAATTAACTTCTTGTTTCATGGTTTCCCGTGTACAGTCAGGACCACAGGGTGAGCCAAGCTCATTATTTCTGATATAAACCCTGTATTTATTGCAGTGCAACTTGGGGACACTCAGTGGAACTATTACTGTGGCATAAATTCAATAAAAATCTGTCCCTGTATTAGACGAGGCTGAACTGTGGTTAACACTCTGAAACGGTGCCAGAATGGCACAGCTCAGCCTGCTCCTTGCCCAGGTGGTGTGTGCTTGATTGGCACAGACAGTGCTGAAGCTGCTCTAAAGTCCTAGAGCAGAGCTGTGCCTGCCCTGGGGCAGCAGAGATGGATGAGCTTGGGCACACAGAGGGACCTTCCAGCGCCGTGCCTTCTGGAAACTTCAAACAGGCAATTAAGTTTGGTTGGTGGAACTACTTCCCCGCAGAGCAGTAAAACCTGTCATTAATTGTTTCCCTCCTTGTCTTCATCAGACAAGCCAGCAGGGCTCGGGGCTCTGTGTGTGCCCGGGGGACGCCGACCCTGCTGCCTGCTGCTCCCTGCTGTACCTTCTGCCCCCGCAGCACGGGCTGTGGGATGCTGAGCTTTCCTGCCCCATGGGGAACCCATCCCACATCACAGTGGAGTGGCTGCCATGGGGAAAGCCAAGCAGGAGAATGGCTGTTGAAGAGGCTGCTGTGAGACCAGCCTGTCCTGGTGGCCCTGGCTGCAGGACCTCTCTGGAGTGTCGGCAGGAGAGCGGCAGTGGTGGTGTCCTCAGGATGGGCATCCAGAGTCTCTGGCTCTCCGGCAGGCCTTCAGACACATCCTCCTTCCACTTCAATCTGGTTTGCATAAGCTCAGCTCCCAGCCCTGCTGGTGTCCGGCTTCCAGAATTCATCCGGCGTCGCTGGATGGGCTGAGCTATTTCCCAGTTCAGCTGCAGCTCGGGGTGCTGGGCAGGTTTCGTTCTCGGGGGCAGGCTGGGGAATGCTGCAGTATCCATGTTTTATGAGGAGCAGGTTGGATGAGGACAGCTGGATGAGGAGCAGCCTCTGCAGCAGGGATGGCTCTGCAGAGCCGGGCGGGAGGGCAGCGCTCAGCACCCTCCAGCCCCCCCCATTACAGGTGTTATGGCTGGTCCTAAAGTACAGGGACCTCTCTGGATGGGCTGGGGTAACATAAGCCCTCTCTTGCTAAAAAGCATTTATTGGAGTTATGTTTAAGGCTGTTGAACCTGGTCTCATGAGGTCTGCACACGTCCCATAAAGGGGGAAGAAGAATCCTTCATCAGAAGGATTCCTAGTTAAGTCACTTTGATTTTAAAAGACTAAACTGACAGAGGTTAGATTTAAATTAGAGATTGGGAAGGAATTCTTGGCTGTGAGGGTGGGCAGGCCCTGGCACAGGGTGGGCAGAGAAGCTGTGGCTGCCCCTGGATCCCTGGAAGTGTCCAAGGGCAGGTTGGATGGGGCTTGGAGCAACCTGGGCTGGTGGAAGGTGTCCCTGCCCATGGCAGGGGGTGGGATGGGGGGAGCTTTAAGGTCCCTCTGAAGCCAATTCCATACTTCGATAAAACATTGAGTACTTCTGGATTTTATAAAACAATAATAAACAATCCAAATTGATAATTAGGTCCTTTTCTAAGCAGGGTATTTCACAATCCCCATAAATTTGTAAGCTGCTTTCCAACACACACAAATGATCTCAATTTGGATGTTTTACCTGAAATTCAGATATTTCAGAGGAGAAATGCAAACTTCATTTGGGGTCAAATATTTAATCTGGTGTAACTATTTATTCTTTTTACCTTTTAAAATTAAACTGCAAAGAGGCCTTATTGTGCCAAAAGGTGTTGGCACAGCCAGTTTTGAAAACATTCCAGAAGAGACACTTTTATATGTTGTGAACAAATAAATGGGGGAAATTACTTCAGTGTCCTGGTCCAGCCTGCTTTACAGTCCTTGTTGGAATCAATTTGTCTAAAACTACTTAGCTTTACCAAGGTGCTTTCTGTTCACTTTGGGGGTTTTAGCAGTCCCAGCCAAGCCCTGAACACAGTACAACCTCAATCTTTCATGAAGCACTAAACTTACCCATTTATCATTTCTAACATATGCTGCAGAAACATTAAGTAACATCCAGCAGCTGTTTATTGCTAGCCTTATGCTACTACAAACATGTGCTATAAAGGCTTTTTTTTTTTTTTTTTGAATCAATTTTAATTCCTTGAANTTATAAAAGTGGTTGGTTATGCCTTTTTCCATCTCTTTAGGTTTTTTTTTTTTTTTTTTTTGTGAATCAATTTTAATTCCTTGAATTTTCAAAGCTGTAGAAATGGGGAAAAAGGGAAAAAAACCCAAGTAAAGATTGGCTCTGGGATTGCTGCTGTGAGGCAGGAGCTGATTTTCCTGCCACATCAGCCCTTCCTTGTGGGTCCTCCTGTGGCAGTGCCTGCACCTCTGTGTGGGTCTGCCCCGGGGAACAGCCCAGGGTTTGTCACAGCAGCACTTCCAAGGAGCTGGGATGAAGCTGGTGCGTTCCTGTCACTCCTGGGAGGGCTCTAATTATCAATCCTTTCAGCCCAGATCACAGAATCCTCTGATCAAACAGCTTCAGCTCTGCTGCAGACTTGGGGCGCTGGAGGAGTTTGAGTATTCGCCAGGGAGGTTTTATTCCAGCTGCATGGCAAATTTTCCATCCCAGGCTGGTACTGGTTGTGCCCCAGGAAGCTGCTCCCAGAGCAGGGAAGGTGTGTCCAGGTGTGTCCAGGTGTGTCCAGGTGTGTCCAGGTGTGCCGGTGTTTGGGCAGCGGCTCCCGCAGCGTTCCCAGGGCAGGAAGGTTTGATGGTGGGTGTCCCTGTCCCCTGCCAGCACAGAACCCATGTCCTGCCGTGTCAGGGGATGTGGTGGCCCCGGTGGAGGCACAGGGACACCTCCCACAGGTTCCCTGGCAGTGTTGGTAGGAGGGAGGGGTGAGTGCCCTGTGCTCTTCCAACACCACCACTCCGTAATTTGATGGGAAGCTGTTTAACCAGTGGTACTGCCATAGAATGCACCCTTTACCAGTGGAGTTTTGCTGAGAGGCAGTTCCCTTCTGGGAATACCAGCTGGACACAGAGGAACAGAACTGTCTTTGGAGCTGGCCTCAGAGCATTGGTTACTCGTGTCAGGTGTTTGGGAGACTCTGGTGGCATTCGTGGGGCTGCCCCACAGCCAGCCCCACAAATGCAGCTCAGCGTGAGCTGCAGGAGGCTGCGTGCTGTGAGAGCTGTGTGTGGGGAGCAGCCCTGGCTGGGCAGCAGCCCGTGTGTGTGCAGCACATCCTCGTCCCTGGTGCTTTTGACCAGGACCACAGTGAACTCATTTAGTGCTCGTTAATCTGCGCCAGCAAGGGCTCAGCTGAGTGGTTAATGAGTGACCTCTTGGCCTCCCTGGGTTGTTGTTGCACAGTAACATGTATTTTTCTAACAGAAATAGCACTTGTGGAGCACGCAGAGCACCAGGGACAGGGTGCTGGAGTTTCCTTCTGTAGTGCCTCCTGAGCTCGCTGATGGAGATCAGATGAATGCCACGTGCTCACACTCCTTTGGAAAGGCTCCTGGCCAACATGGTATTTTTTCACTAATTAGGAATGGTTTCTGGCCAATCCAAACATTTCTGTACCAAATATCAATAACCCACTATTCCTAAACTGACTTAGCAGCTGCTTTGCATGGTGCATTTGATTCCTTCTGGAGTCATGGGGATTCATTTTTAATTATACAATAACTTGCTGGTTTTACATGACTTCAGAGGTGTTTCCTAATAGTATGTTTGAATCCATGGTTTCAAAGGGGTTCATTTATAGCACTGGGCTGGCATTGTACCTTTAATTTCTTTCATTATCTACCAGCATTCCCTGGATTCCTGGGTAGTTAATGCTCACTTGAGGTTTCTGTCAGTCACATTACACTGTATTTCCATTTTCCTCACCCATGTAAATCTTCTCTGTGGATATGAATAGGCAAAACAGATCAGCCTCAGATGCTGGAGACCTAACATGCTGCTTGGACTTTCTCTGGTGATAGAAAGGAAAGCAGTAGTTTCCTGCACTGCACTGATCCCTCCAGTTAGAAAAATTGGGATGCCTTGTGTCCTGAGGCTCATGAAGGACTGCTGACCTCACATCCCACCACCCTTTGCTCCCTCTC
Source organism: Grallaria varia (assembly GCA_013396735.1). NCBI lineage: Eukaryota > Metazoa > Chordata > Aves > Passeriformes > Formicariidae > Grallaria > Grallaria varia. The sequence continues at coordinate 620,221 of VWZG01003515.1, read as the reverse complement.
TCTCCATCAAACATCTCTGCATTTCTCTCCCTGTGCTTTACCTCGTCTCTAACCACAAATCTCACTTTTGATCTTAGCAGGTTCATCCTCCACCTTGGAAGCTTTTCACACAGAGTGCCCCCAGCCCTCCTGTTGTCCTGCCCCTCTCCCACAGCATTTCTGGCAGGCTCACCTCTTCTTTGGGAACATTTGGAGGTCTCCGCTGGCAGCAGTGCTGCTGTTTCCTGCATGGCCTCTCTGCCATCCTTCCCTTCTCTGCCCCATCTCCCTTCTCAGGCCCTCTCTGTGGCCCTAAAGCTGCTCCTAATCCCTACCTCTGTTCATCCTGCTGGGTTTCTTGTTGTTGTCCCCTGTCTTTGCCCCCATTGCCCTGCTGCAGGGCCCCGTGCCCATGTCCCATGCCACACACCTGCCCCCTCCATCCCCCTGGGGGCTCACCCTCCTGCAGCAGTCCATGGGCATGATGGCTTTGGATCAAAGCTGGAACCCTCCTTCCTGCCTGGTGAAATTCTTGGAGTTTTGTGGCAGCAAACTTGTGGTTTCTGTGGCCACAATTTAATGTTTCTACATCAATTACTGGGGTGCTTCCTCCAAGCTACATTGCAGCAATACTATAGGTAGACAAATGCTATTAATTATGCCAACATACAGAAATACATTGATAGAAAGTAGATCATTGTCATACTACACCACCACATTTGCTGTTACAAAACTCAAAAGTAATTTCGTAGGTCTTTAGTGTTGAAGAGAATGAGTCTTGGAGTTAAATGTCCCTGTTGCTATTGGTGAGGCTGGAAAACATACACATAAGGAGTGAAAGGCTGACTTGGTCCTTAAAACATGATTTTTAGTTTGCTGGTTTCCCCAGATTTGAGGATATTGGAGGCTGGGTTTACTAACTGCATCCCACTACATTGTGCTTCTGATGCTGTACTCTCACTGGGTGTCCACTGTGTATCTGCAGTTTTGTGGTAGTTTTATCTTGCTCTGCTTTTAGATAACTTCTAAATAAATGCAGAACAAACAGCAAAAACAATGAAGGCATTCATTGCTTTAAAATAGTAAAGACAAACCCCTTATTTTTTGCATCTCTCATCCTTCCATATAAAGCCAAAGAAATACACTCTTCATTCTCTTTATTTCCCTGGCAAATGGAAGCTGTGCACCCAGCCTGCTTTATCCCACAGTACATCTTGTGACTACAAAGAGATCTTAATTACAGAGATGTCAGTGCAGCACCTGGCTCTCTGTTGTGTGGTGGGCAGGGCTGGGCTGTGTGAGGCTTGGGGAGGTCCTGCGGGCACATGGAATGCTGCCATCCCCCTTGTCATGTGTTCCTGGAGCTGGAGAACAAAGCCACGCCACACGGAGCAAAGCCAGGTCGTGCTATTTATCTTTATTTGTGATTCACGGTTTGTCGTTCGGTGCCAGGGGGAGCCAGGAAGAGGCACGTGTGTCTCATGCTCTGATGCCCCACAGTTCTACGAAGGTGCTACATTGATAATGAGCTGCTGGAGGAGTCAGTGGGAATAATTTGGGAACAATTCGCCTTGTGTTCTCATGAGGAGCTACAGAAATACCCCTGGAGACATGACAGCACAGCAGATGGCACTGGGCTGGGGTGTGACCTAGTGGCCTGGCGGCGGGGTACCTCACCTTTGCACATTGTGGATGGATTTGGAGTGGAATGGAACAGAAGAATAGAATATTTTCAGTTATAAGGGACATCCAGGGGTCATCTAGTCCTGGTGCCTGATGCTTCAGGGCTGCCCAAAAGCTAAAGCACGCTGCTGGGGGCATTGTCTGAATGCCTCCTGAACACTGACAGCTTGGGGCACGACCACGTCTCCAGGAGGCCTCTTCCAGGGTTTGGACACCCTCTCAGTAAACCTAAAGCATCCCAGGTTTTCAGGTCTCTCTCCCTCTCACGAGTTCCTCCAGTTCATCCTCACGCCACGTCCCTTTCTGTCCCTCTGGTTGTGGCTGCCAGCGCCGTGCCATGTGATGCCCCAGCAGCGGGTGAGCAGGGCTGTGAACAGGCAGCAGCTGCCACCTCGAGAGCCTCCGCTGCCCTCTGTGGCTCAGGCTCCCACCAGTGCCCCCCAAACCAGCAGCGCTTCTGGCTGCGGGTGAGCGACAGCTTTCCCCTGTCAGCCCCGAGAGAGCAGTGCTGGAGCACACGCAACTGCTCCAGTCAGGCTCAGGACTTCTATTTAAAGGATAATCACATATTCTGTAGTGATAAGTTGTCATTTTTAGAAATCCAGTGTGTTGTGCACAAAAAGCAACACGCCGTTACTATGATTTTCTCCCTCAAATGTTAAGGTTTGCTTCTCCTTTAACAGGATCATGGAATCATAAAATTGCTCACTTACATAGAGTTGTCAGATTGCTGACTGAATCCTGCAGAAAATACTGGAACTGGAAAACCAGTCAGTGCCTGTTCACTAGCATCATCTGAACTTCCCATCAGCAGAACTGTGTATCAATTTATTAAAAGTGACATCTCTGCTGATGGGTTCAAGGGCCTGGTGAATATTCATATCTAGGTTTGTTTCCTGCTTGCTGACTTGAGCAGGCTTCCCGGATGGGTTGTAGTCATGGATACATGGAAATGACACTTTGGGGTTTGTTTTCTCAGTGGCAATGCTTTTCTACACAATATTCCAAACATTATAATAAAGAATTGTCAAAAGCTGTCCTGGAGCAATGGCATATCATGAGCACTTGCACGTGGTTTAATTGCCAAGGAAATGCTGCCCTTCAAAGGGGCTCCTTTTAGCTGGGTGTCCCCTTGGAGTGCTTCTTAGAGGCAGAAGGTCAATCAGTGGATTCGACTGTGTGTGGAAAACATTTGATCTGTTGCCCCAAATGCTTCAGCCAGAGGATTTCAAAGAGAATATTTATGAAGAAGCTATAGCTGCAGTTTTGCATTGCTCACTGCAGCCCCTCTAGTAGGGGTGGTAGGAAAATCCTCAGTAAACTGCTGCTTAAATAAAAAGCTCCACGGAGAATGGGGCTGATGAGGAGCTGGCACACCACCCCTGGAGCTGAGCCTTTCCTCCAGAGCCTTGGGAGGCCACCAGAAGGTTGGGGGGCAATGGTGACCCCATGAAGTCTGTCATGGAGACTTCTGGAGAAATCTGTGGGAGAACAAAGAGTCATTAGGTTTGGAAAAGACCTCCAAGATCATTGGATCCAACCTTTGGCCAAACACCACAAGGTCAACTAAACCAACAAAACATGCACCAGTCATGGTGTATCTGCCCTTCAGTGTCACTGGTGGAGTGGACTGGGAGTGTGGGGAGAGAAGTAGTAGGAGCTGGCCCAGATTCTGTTTTCAATTTCATTTGGCAAAGTTTTCTGAGCTCCCCTGTAGAAAATGTCCCACAAAAGTGACAATAACAATATTTTGGAGATAAGCCTAGCACAAAAGGGTAATAGGAACTCCATGGGCATGCGTGGGCTCTTGATTCATCCTCAGAGATGGCAGCTGTGAATTTATTTAGGATCTGGGAGAGGGACTGGTAATGTTTATTGTGAATGCTTTGCTCCCACTCTTCCTGTGTGATTTTGGTCTCCTCTGTTGGTCAAACACAGGGTCAGGGCTCACTGTTGACCATCTCGTGCATGATTCACACTGCCAGCCCTTGAGCCCATGCCAAGCATTTCTCTTCCTCCAGATATCTGGTGAGAAATGCTGAGGGTCCCCTGCACAGTTGGGGTCTCACAGTAGAACTGTCAAGGGCTGACAGATGTACCTGAGAAGGTCCAGCTCAGTCTGCTGGTGAACTCCTCCTTACCTAGTCTTTATTTGAAACTGATGCTAAATTAGATCACAGCAGTACTTTAGTATAAAAATAGTTTTGTTTGCAGCAGCTTCCAGTGAAGACAGGGGTGGTCCTCCTGGATCTGCACAGGTCCAAGCTGTGTTTGAACTTGTGCTAAACCACAAACTTGTAACCTCATTCACCCCTCGGCCAGCCCCCTCAAGCAGGTGAAAAGAGCCTTGGCTAAACAACTGCTGTCCTGCAGCTACTCCAGAGGCAGCCTTTTGACAAAGGCTTGGCCAATGCTCTTAGTTCTCTCCCTGTCTTCTTTTAAATGTAAGCTCATTGCAATAAAGCATTTGCAAATTTAAATTCTTTTTTCTTTACCTTGTAGTGAACTTTGACCACTTCCAGATTCTCCGGGCGATTGGGAAGGGAAGCTTTGGCAAGGTAGGCTGGAGCGCTCGGTCCTGTGTGGTTTGTCAGGTGCCTGCTGTTGTGTACTTGTGGGTTATTGAAGCTGTAACAGGGCTGAAATAGGCTATTTTTATACTTTTTATGATGGCTGCTCAGTCAATACCAGATACATGTTCAGGAAAATACCTCATTGCCATTTGATGTTGCTTTATTTCTTGGCATCTTGGTGAAACAGGTGTGTTTTAAACTACCAGCACAGTTGTGACCATTTCACAGCAAATATTCATTACAGTTTGTTTCCTGCGGGGGTGTCTGGATTGTGTGGGGGGCAATAAGTCAGGAAGGTGCTGGAAGTTGTCCTGGGTGATGGACTGAGCTGGCACACTGTGGCCAAGGGGGTTCTCTGAAGTCCTGGTCTGTTTTCCCAACTCAGACATGATTATACTGATGAGGTTTTATTGTTTATTTTTAACAAGTTTTTTTTTTGCCAAGCATGTGGGATGAGGTGGGAGGTGATGATTGAAAAGATGGATAGCTCTGGAAGTCAGTTGGTTTCCTAGTGTTAGTCCTTTTTCATTCCCTTTTTCACTGACTCTCACTTGGTGCCTGTGTAGGTGACCTTGCTGCTTTTGGTATGGCATTTGCCCCCTGAGTCTGCACTGCCAGCGTGACAGTCAGTGTGTGTGTGCACACACAAGGCTTCATTGCATTTGTTTTATCCCTCAGCAGGGGTTGTGTCCCTCCGAGCAGCCAAGTCACCTGTGCCCCATGGACAGGAGCTGTGGGAGTGACAGCCCCACTGATGAGGGGGTTGTCACCTTCTCAGGTGGTGGTTGTGTGGTGCAGGGCTGTGTGCAGGACTGGGGCTTCTGGCAGGGAAATGGCCTTGGAAATTGTGTGAAATGTGTGATATCAAACCTGTGGAATAGCCCATCCCAGCTCAGAGAGTGACACAAGTGTCCCCAGACACTGGTAAGGGAAACAGAGGACAAGCTGTGTGGTCAGGGAAAGCTGTACCTGCTCCTGCTTCCTGCTGGTTGTGTCATCTTGGCCAGTGTCTCCCACGGTGCTTTGGTCAAATGCTGACGCCACGGGGGTGAGGAACTGTGACCCTGGCTGCGGGGGTGACCTGCCCTGTCCCTTGCTGTCCCCCCGTGCCTGGTGCAGCCTGGTGAGGCAGTGTCCCACCTTGGCCCCCGGGCAGCCTCACCTGCTCTGCTCGCGTGGCTGGAAACCACAGGCTGTGCAGCAGCAGAAATGTCTCTGCAGATCTGAGACCTGCTTGGCCAGAAAGCCCAAATTTTTACCAATTACCGGGAAATCTCTTTTTAAATACTCAAAATGTATGCATTAGTGTCAGAGGTGAGTAACAGCAGCAGCACAGAGTGCAGCCACAGTCTGGGTGGGCAGAGTCCAGCCTTCCTGAGAGTCAGGAGCGGGGGCACTTGGTCACAGTGTGCCATCAGTGCTGCTTGCTGACCAAGTCATCTCGTTACTGCCTCGGTTACCTGATGAACACTGAGGTGTCTGTTACTCGGCTCTGGCACAATCCACCCCCGTGAATTCCTGCTGGGCTTCCATATAAGTCTGCAGGGGACTCCCAGGGCTGATGAAAATGGATTGCCAGCAGTGTGCAACTCACTGAGGGGGTGGCTTGAAATAGACACCCGTGTTTGCAGCCACATCCCTTGAGCAAGGAGAGGGGAAAGCTGGCAGCAGAGCTCGGTCAGGTTTCTGGGCTTCTGGTAAATGATGGTGAATGATTAGATATCAGATCAGGTTCTTTCGTGGGGCAGCACTGAGAGGATAAGGCAAAGAGCAGAAGAAAGTCTCCCCAGACACTCCTGGTGAGAACTGGAACTCTCAGGGTCTTGTGACTTCATCTCACCATCAGAGACTGAACACGAACTCAAAATCTCAAGAAGAGCAGCTCACTTTTTTTTTGTTCCAAGCTGATATGAGGAAATTCATATTTCCAAAAGTAAACTTTCCAGAGAAGGAGGTTTTATTCTTTGGAGCAGCAAGCACTTGGAAAATTAATTCTGTTGAGAACATGAAATGGAGAAAAAAAAATTTTATCCCAGTGCAGGATAAGAAGACTTTAAGAGATCTGCTCCTCGTGACTGCTCCTTGTGGCTGCTCGCTCCTCTGTTTACGCTGCAGAAAGGTTAAGTCTACCACGTAGCAGTCTATCAGGCATCACAACTGTACATACACTTTCAACAAAATGCTGAAATGATTCATCTGTCATCTTTCTGGATAATTATGTCAATATGCTGAATTTCCTCTGACACTGAGAAAAGCTTTTTTCATTTACCAAGTCATTTACAACTCACATTTAATTGCAGAAAACATAGAACTACCTACCTAGGAAGTGGTATTTGAAATATAGGAGAGGTTTAGTTGCTTTGTTTGATGATATTTAGGAGCTGGTGTCCCATCCATCTCCCAGTGTGGGATCTGATGCCATGTGATCCCATGGTGACAGTCCCCAGGAGCAGCACCCGTGGTGGCTTTGGGCACAGCATTTCCTTCCCACTCACTTTGTGCAGCTCTCAGGGCAGACTGTGGGGTCCTCAGTACAGCAACTATAGGAAAGGAAGGAAAAAGGAACTCAGAAATCCCTTTGGAAGAGTCTGAGAGCCCCTGAGCTGTGACTCTGGTGTATCTGTGATAAACAGCCAATTTCTGTTTGCCAGAGATGGGTTTAATCAGCTTTAATGTACCATTACTCAAATGAAAGTCATGTTCAATTCCATGTTTGCTCCAATTAGCAAGTGTGTAATATTTTCCACACATATTAGAGGTGATCTGATTTGGTTTTCAGTAATTCCACAGCAGTGTAGTGTTCCCCCTGTGGCACAGCCTCCTGTCCAAGCAGCAGCAGCAGCAGCTCAGGTTCCATCTGCTCTGGTGCCGTTTCCCAAGGAGCAGCAGCCAGGAGAGGGTGTTCAGAATGGGGTGACCCTGTTTTAGTGGGAAACACGCTCTGAGGTTCCTTTTGCTTCATAAGAGACAGGATGAAATCTCTGAAGGCACTGGTGGTGTTGCAGTGCCCTGATGAGTAAAAACTGACCTCTCCTGGCTTCAGGCTCCATCCATTTGAACCATGAGGGAGCTGAGGGTGTTTGCTCCTGAACTTCTCCTCCCACCTGGGCTTCCCTCTCACTTCTCCAGCCCCAGCTGCCTTTTCCAAGGGATAAAAACCTGTATGGGGTTGCGGGAATTTGTTATTTCCACTTAACTGCTGTGAAGAAATAAGAACACATCTGAAGTTTTTCATCACAGATTTACATCTTTGTGTGCCATTGGAAAAAGAGGATTAAACCAGGGATGGGGCTGGAGTGAGCAGCAGCAGGAAATGGAACCTTCCAGGGGGAACCGTGTGCTTGGGATGGGTGCCAGTGGCCCATGGGGGCTGGAGGCCTGGCCTTTGGCGTTCTCTGGAGCAGGCTGGGGGTCCTGCCCCCGTGCCCTCACTGACCCTCCCAAGGAAGGCTGGCTGTGCCGTGGGTTGCTTTGCACAGGTACTTCTACTTCATGGTTTTGTTGCTTTAATAATTCACACTGCCCAGAGCTGGGTATAGAAAGGCTTTAATCCATTTTCTAAAGGTCACAAATGCCTACCCAGTCACTGCATCATAAATAAAATTCCCTTCAAGTCTATTCTCAACTGAATCCCTCTTTGACATCAACACAAGCTTGATCTGTTGTCTTTTTTTTTTTTTTTCAGCTTTATAAATGTTGGATTTTTCCCCCAAAAGAAAGACTGGAAATTTAATCCCTTGGTATTAAACTGCCACAGATATTTTTTGCCCTTGATTTTTCCTTTGCTGTCCTGGAGCTTGCATAAGGCTGAGGGTTTGCCAGAGCCACAGGCAGGGACTGGGGACACACATCCCTGCTGGACATTGTCCCTGTCACTTGATGTCACTCTGTGTCATCGAGAGGCTCCAGAGGCGAGGATGCCTTGGCTTTGTCAAGAGGCCATGTGGTTGCTGGGAGGGAACAGCAGGTGAGGGGTGTCTGTGGGTCCTGGGGTGCTGGAAAGCATCTGGTGTTGGACCATCCAGTGCTGGTCAGGCACCGTCCTGCTTGGGCCCTGAGCCTGCACAGAGTCGTGTGAGAAAGCACAGGGCACACAGAGGAAGGTCCTCTGTGGTACTAAGGGGTTTTTGTTCTTGGATGGTGCCAAGCTGAGAGTGTGTCATTGGTAAAAGCCACAGGAGAGAGAATGGTAGAGCCTGGAAAGCCGCAGTGGTGATGGGGTCCAGCACCAGCTCACTGTCTGGATCTTGGGTGGTGGAGGCAACAGCAGGAAAATTACAGTGGAGAGTGCCACTGAATGGTCTGGAGTGACAGAATGAGCAGTGACTTCAGATGGAAGGAACCTGGGACATGATCCTGCATGTCCCCACTGGGGACCTCTTTGGGGTTTCTGAAGGATCAGACTTCATAACACAGTGATTGATCATACAAGCTGCCCACTTTGGGTATTATTATACGCCCAGTGCCTTATTAACATTTGCGTTAGAAACTGCCTGGGGTTTGTTTCAGCCCCCATTGCTCCCTGTGGATGAGTCACACTGGCGTGGCACAGGAGGTGGGATGGGAGGTGGGATGGACCCTCGCACCAGCCTCCAGTGGCCTGTGGACAGGAAAGAGGGGTAAGAGAGCAGAGGGCAGAAGCATTGTCCTCCACCCAAAACCCCACTGGTGGCCCTGCTTGGGCACCCACTGGGCCACCCCTGCGGGTCTCTGTGCAGGGGCTGGCACTGCTGGGAGCAGGACAGGCAGAGCATGGCTATGGTGACTGGGGCAGGTGGGGAAGAGGTGGCTGGTGGCCCTGCAGTGGCTGCTTTGCCCGTGGCACACACAGTCCATGCCCTGCAGTGGCTGCTTTGCCCATGGCACACACAGTCCATGCCCTGCTTTCCCTGTGGCACACACAGTCCATGGCCCTGCTTTGCCCGTGGCACACACAGTCCATGGCCCTGCTTTGCCCGTGGCACACACAGCCCATGCCCTGCAGTGGCTGCTTTGCCCGTGGCACACACAGTCCATGCCCTGCAGTGGCTGCTTTGCCCGTGGCACACACAGTCCATGCCCTGCTTTGCCCGTGGCACACACAGCCCATGCCCTGCAGTGGCTGCTTGGCAGGGCCATCCTCAGCATCCTGCAGTGGCTCCGCTCAGTCTGGAAGCACAGACGGAGTCCGGAGCTGGACCACAAGCCGGCTCCTGCTGTCGGCGCAGTGAGGGCTCGCCGTGGCTGGTGGCAGCAGGAATTTCTGACAGGAATTCCTGTGTGTGCATCAAGGCTCAGTAGCTGTTGGCTGCTGTGGCTCTTCCATGGCAGTTTTTGTGATACTGGGTTCTACAACAAAATCTGCCACACCATCCCCACTCCCCCTCCCTGTCTGAGCCCAAATACGATCTTATTTTGAGGTCTTTGATTAAGGAAACCTTTTTATGGATCAACATATGCTGCTTGGGGAGTGGCAGATGTCTCTCAATCCAACCCTGACCGTTGTGTCAGAAGGGCCCCCCTCGTGGTGGGCTAAGGGGATGGAGACCTGCTGGTGTTGGAAGAGGAGGAGTTGCAGTGTGATCAGGGGAGGACAGAGTTGGGTCAGGTGGCCTGGCTGTGAACAAACCCAACCTAAATGCATTACTGAATTCCATAAAAGATCATCCCTCTGTGAGGACAAACAACAGAATATTTTGGCATTGATCAGTTTGGCAATTGGAAGTCTGATTATTGTTCTGTTAGCACTGTCCTTAGGAGAACCTCCTGTTCTGCTGCCCCTGTCATGGGCAGTGTCTCCTCCTGCCCTCAGTGCCAGCCTGCAGCTCTCATGTGGACAATATTAAAAGTCTCACTTTTAAAGTAAAGAAAAAGAGCACCCTGTTTTGCTAATGATAATTATAAACTTCTCAGTGGCTGAAATGTGACCAGCATTTGGATCTTGTTGTTCTGACAAGCCATCACAGCACACACCCACACCAGCTCGGTAGTGGAACCGAGAGATGAGATTCCACTGTCAGATGCAGCTTCTGGCAACAATAAAACTGAAGCCCAGTTGCACATCGAGGTCATCTACAGGTCCTTGGAAGCTGCAGCTTGTGAGTTTGGGAAGTTCTGTAAATCATCATGGTTGGAAATTGAATTACAAACCACTTAATGTCATAAATGACAAGAAACAATGTCCGCTGCTCTTATGAAATTATGAATACATCAGCATGATACAGCAAATAGAGTTTATTAAGGTAAATACTGCCTGGGTTTGACCAGAGCATTATGGGGTGTACCCCTGTTGTCGCGCTGAGCAGCACCATCAGTCAGCAGTGTTTGTGGAAGGAAACACCCTCTGTTTCTTCACATGATATTTTTTTTCTCATGGATCTGAAGTTCACATGAATTGCTATTAAAGTGTCTGTGCCCTGCCTAGAAACAGATCTGAATCTCATGGGAGTTGTATGGACACAGCTCCATAGGGCTGGATACAGTTCTGCTCTGGTTTTCTGTGGTGAAGGCAGGAACTGCCCACAAGCCACTATAAGGCCATTGAGATTTCCTGTGTCTCAGCAATGAATTAAAGATGGAACATGAGAAGTACAGATAGAAATTGATGCAACTGCTATGCAACTAACAATAGAAATGAGTGCTGTGATGATGGATTTGACATGACTTTGCTGCAGTCAGAGGGACCCGCAGCCTGTGCTGGGCACCTGGGTCAGTGGAAGTGCTGGGACAGGACCTGCCCCAGGCAGAGCCCCCGTGTGAGCCAGGCTTGCCAGGAAGGGTCCTTCCCTGTGAGGAGCACATGATGTGCTTGTGTTCCTCTCAGTTTTCATGCCTGCCTTTCTCCTTTGAAATTGCCTCTTTTCCTGTCTTCTAAGAATAACGTGGGGGTTTGCCCTGTTTCCCAGATGAACTATGTTGGTGGACACTGGAGATGGGCAAAAAGAGGATTTGGAAAAGGTGTTGTGGGATAGACCTTTCGAGGTGGGTCAGAAAGGCTGTGTGGAGGGTTGGGTGTTTCCTCCATCTGGTGGGATCCATTACATGGAGCCCCCACGTCACTGAGCATGGGGCTTGGCCATGCACTGGACCAGCCCTGCTGGGGAGCCGGGCAGGGCATCCTGGAGAGCCCCTGCTCCTCAGGAACAGGATCTGCTCCCTAACACTCTGAGCCATGCCCTGGGACTGCTCTGCTCTGCACAGCATTCTCTGCCCAAGACTGCTGGGTTTGGAGGGAGAAGAGACAGAAATGACTAATTCTCATGGTCCCTGCTCTTTTTTGTCTCTGTTGATGTGTCCCTCCTCTCAACGCTGCTCCTGGCGCTGGGGAAACAGGGCAGTGGAGAACGGGCAGAGGGAAAGGTCGAGCTGCTCAGGCTGTCACTGCAAAGGGCTCCTGAGAAAATGGCCAGGAAATACAGAACAGGGCTCGTGGGAGCTTGGGTACTAGGGTATGATTTTCATTGGGTTTGGGTCCCTTTCCTCCAGTCCTTTCCATCGGTGAGGCTGTTGGCCAAGCCCAGGCTGTGGTGAGGAGCCCTAAGATGCAGCCTGGTGAGGGTCATCTGCTGAAAGCTCCTGGACATGGTTATTTGTATGATGTGGATAGCAAAATCCCATCTGCTTTAATGAAATTAAAATATTAGGAGTGAAATGTTGATGAATTCTAAATTTAGTGCTTTCCATTTTCATACCAACTGGCCATTTTGTTCTCTAAAATAAAACTGTAACTACAGGATCACTTTGACATTTGAAAATTGGCTTTTCTAATGTTCTATACTATTTTATTCTTACTGACCCATCGCAGTTGTGATGACCTGTATCTTATGTGTATGATCAGAAATTGTACCTCCCTTCAGAAAAAAGTTTGGACTGGAAGTACATGAGGGGTTTTTTTAAAGAAAGAAAAGCATGGAAAGAAACAGTATTTATTAAACAGAAGTCTTTTGTGTCTCTGTTTTCCACTCTCACCTCCAGTTTAGTTACTATTTATGTCCAAAATCCATCAAGAATCCTTCTGTTCCTGTCGTTTGTGCATGGAGTTGCAGTAAGATTGTTGTGCCACATTATTACTTTTGATCTAAAAATTCTTTTTAAAAGTAAGTGCTAAAAATTCCTCTCAATAAAGGGCAATGCAGTATAAAATACTTATCTGTTCATATTCCGCAAGTGGTGCAGTTAAACCAAACCACACTGCAGATGAACTAACACCAACCCGTTCTTCCCAGCTCCAGGTGGACAGTGGTGTTTGCCAGGATGCAGGAGCCCTGGCCACCACCCATGCCATGATGGGATTGTGCCCCACATGTTCCCCTCTCAGATGTCTGGGCAGCTGCTGCACCTCTGGGCTCTCAGCTCTGCCCTGCTCTAAAACTCATTTTTAGCACCTGCTGTTCTTAGGCTTGTCTGGAAGATTAAGGTTGTTGCCCAGAGAAGCTGTGGCTGCCCCTGGATCCCTGGAAGTGTCCCAGGCCAGGTTGGACAGGGCTTGGAGCAACCTGGGCTGGTGGAAGGTGTCCCTGCCCATGGCAGGGGGTGGAATGAGATGGTCTGTAAGTTCCCCCCAAACCATTCCATGAGTCCATGATTTGCAGGGTGTGCCTGGCCAGAGCTCTGCAGTTGGAGAAATAAGAAGCATATTTCTTCATCTTGGTAACACAGTACAATTAAGTGGTGTTTGGTCGGTGTGATGGAAAGGCTTGTGAAGCTTGTGAAGGCTCCCCGGGGAGAGGGTGGAGGCAGCCCCTGTCTGATGGTGACTTATCCACCGGTGGGGTGGCCACAGTGACAGAGGAATGGACCAGCCAGGAGAAGCAGGGGTTTCTCTGTGTAGAGGCTCATCACAGCCCCTGTGCCTGCCCTCTGGAAAGGATATCCCCCTCTCCACCCTCTCCAGCTGCTTTTCCAGGGCCTATCCCTATGTACAGTCTGGTGGTAACCAACAGCTCAGTGGAGCAAGCCTCTGCCAAGGGAAAATTCAGCATTTGGCTGCAAGTGGCATTAATTCCTCCTAAAGGTTTTGCACTGTGACACATGAGTATCTCCTACTTTCTTGGCTGAAAAGTCATACCTGTGTTTATTTCCTTCAGCACAGAAGGGAAACTTTGGTGCCTGGGGGTGTGTTGTGGCAGCAGCACAAACGAGGACATTGAGGCCACTTGGGTCTTGATGCCAGTGCCAGTGGCACCAGATCATGATGAGTGATGAGCCTTTTCAAAATAGCACAGCGAGTTCTTGCCTTGGGATCAGGGAAAGCTTCAACATCAATTTATGTTCAGACATTAGAAAAAGCCTTCCATTCTTCATTGGAAGTAATTACATTTCTCTCTGTTCCCAAGTTTTACCAAATACATAGGTAAAAAAATCATTCTGCCTCTTTGGCCAGTGTATAAACCATCACAGAATGTAGTCATGGCTGTGAGGAGACATGGCTCCAAATACAAGATGTAACTCCAAATGTATGCCACCCTCAGGAAGACGTTGTTCAGAAAATACCTGTTAGCTGTGGCTGTGCCCAGGGGTCCAGGTCCCTCTGCAGCTCAGTGGAGAGCTGCTGAACTGGAATAAATGGTGGATCCTGCTTTGGATCCATCCAAAAGGAAGAAAGAAGATGGGTCACAGTGTCTTCAGGGACCTTTGCAGGTTGGTCTGAGTTTTCCTCATTCTTCTTTAATTATTGAAAAAGCCCAGCAGAGATCTCTGAGCATGTGATTAAAGCCAGACAAAAATGTAGATGCCTAACAGCCTTTCTGTAGGAAGTGTGACAGCTCCAGCACACAGCTCCTGGGTTGGCCTCCTCCCTGCTCTCAGCAGAGCCGTCTGCACGGTGGGAAGCACAGATCCCATCCCCTTTGGACCCTTGCAGGGGGCTCTGCTGCTCCGTGTCCTTGAGGTCAGGAAATCCACGCTGGAGACACGCATGATCCAGGCTGTGGCCAAGGGATGATCCACAGTGCCCACAGTTTTTATTTTAACACTAAGTAAAGACATCAGGTTTGGGGCATCTGGCTGAAAAGAGGTCGTACAGCCAGTGTGAGAGCAGGGACGGGTGGAAAACCAGGACAAGCAAAAGCAAAGAAAAATGCTCTTCTTTGCTTTTTGTTCCTTAGTCTTCTCTGCTGTCACTTCTTCAGCTTCTCCTTGTTTGTTTGGATTAGTGTCTCTCCTGAGGTAAAAAAGTCTATACATGTTTTGGAGCTGCAAGTCAAATAATCCCCCGTATCCAAACTCAATTACAGAAACATCTGCTTAATGTCTGATGGGACCTTATTTTCTCAGCGTGACATTAAAAGGAAATGCTTACTCTGAACTACCTAAAATTGTGTTAAATCACAGGATTCAGAGCTGGTAGAGAGCATTCTGCATCCCCCTCCCGTGGTTTCTTGCAGCAAATTTAGGAAATATTCCCCAATAGACACCAACTGGGAGATCCCAGCTCCCTGTTTGCTCTGTACAGGCTGCTAATGAGAAGAGCTTTTCTTGACATAGTTCCAGTATGCTGGTTGTGCCTTTCATGTCAACAGCACGACAGAAATAAGCTTCTTTCTGGAAAAAATATAAAATATGACCAAAGCCGTTTTTGCCCGTGTTTTGAGCCGCTCCCAGTTGTAGATGCATGTGTGGTTTCCTCTGCTGGCATGCAGAAGGTTGGCCACACCCATAGGTGATATAGATCTGGGGTCTGTTGAACTTCAGTGAGGTGAACAAATTCTTAAAGCTTCAGATTGAAGCTATTGATGTTTCCCGGAACAGCTGTGGCTGCCCCTGGATCCCTGGGAGTGTCCAAGGCCAGGTTGGACGGGGCTTGGGGCAACCTGGGCTGGTGGAAGGTGTCCCTGCCCATGGCAGGGGGTGGCACTGGATGGGCTTTAAGGTCCCTTCCAACCCAAACCAGTCTGGGATTCTGTGATTCTCTGATAAATGGCGCTCTGAGGTGCTGTTGTGAACAGCAGGTATTATTTTGAGTCAGAAGAGAATTTTGGCTCTAGCATAAGCAACTGAGAAAGGGATTTTTAATGGAAGTGTTGACACGACCTGGAAACACCAACAGGATTGCTGTGAATAAAAGTTTCATCAGCTGCTGTTACAACTTGGCTGCAGCAAACAGCAGTGCTGCATAAAAGAGATTTTAATGATTTATGGTGTTCTGACAAGCCAGTCCATCAATCTTGTGGAAAAGCACAGCTTTTCAGCAGGGAAAAAGTAACGTTGTAAGACTCCGTGAAAAATATCTTAAGGAGTGAAATGTGGCAAGGTGTTTGGAACAGGAAACAAAATCAGCATTTAAAGATATGAAGGCAGATTTGTTGAACTGGTAACCTCATATTTAGAACACAGCTCCCAGAAGTTGCACTTGTTTGCCAGTCACTGCAACTTCAGAGGCTGAGATTGGGAAGAAATTGTTCCCTGGGAGGGTGGGCAGGCCCTGGCACAGGGTGGGCAGAGAAGCTGTGGCTGCCCCTGGATCCCTGGCAGTGTCCAAGGCCAGGTTGGACGGGGCTTGGAGCAACCTGGGCTGGTGGGAGGTGACCCTGCCCATGGCAGGAGTGGAGTGAGATGGGCTTTAAGTTCCCTCCCAGCCCAAACCATCCTGTGTTTCCATGCTTCTATGAACTGTGGAAAGGCTGAGGAGCAGTGCCATCACAGCCAGCAGCTGTCACAGTTTTGTGTCACCCGGGCTGGTCCATGCCCATGGCACAACAGGAAGGTGGCCCTGGGACCAGCACAGCAGATGTGCCATTCTTTCCAACGGGCCTTTGTGTGCTGCAGATAATGGTTGGGAGAAACACTGGCAGAGACACTCTGTCAGAACTGTTCCCAGGACAGCGTCCTGGTAAATGAGCTGCATAGTCAAGCAATGAAAGGTTTTGATTGTTTCACAGTGTGTTTTTATCCAGGGTCAGAGTTATAGTTATGTGTCCCCACTGAGTGTGGGGCGAGTGCCCAGGGTAGGTTGTGTACCACTGCAGCCCTACACCAGTATGCTTTGTGGTGCCATGGCATCCCTCTGAATTCCACCAGACCTGTTGCCCATTAAGGATAAAAAAAGGTCTGCCTTGGCCAGAACTGCCTCCCCCAGGACCAGCCCTGAAGGGTCAGTGAGGGGCTGCTCAGGCTCCTGCATGTGCTGGCTGCCTTTAGTGTTTCCAGGCCCTTGTGCTCATGGCACCGAGCTCTGGGTCAGCATCCATGGAGGGGGAGCCCCTTGGAGGGACCAGCAGCCTGGAGGTGCCGGGTGCTGCTCTTGTAGGGCAGCTGCTCCCAGGAGGCACCTGTGGGAGATGCTTCCAGCAGAGCTTCATCAGCTGCTCCCCGTGGTTCATGTGCTAATGAATCCCTGACACTGTAATTATATCACTGCAGATACACCTGGCATGCAGCTTTAACTTTGCTGTCTTGGCTATGCTTTAGATATATATATGTATATATATATATATCTATCTAAAAGCTGGTTTTATCTTTAGTGTTTGTGAGAGCTGCAGAACAAGTTAATATGAACTTCTGAATTAGCAGTGTTACAAAGATGCTAATTACCAGGGAGGGATTGTGTTTCAATTGCTATCAGTGCCATCATAATACAGGATGGATACAAAGATGCTTTCAAATGCGGGGGTGGTGGCTCAGTGTCCTGTGCAGCTGTGACACTGACCAAGTCCAGAACAGCACGATCCCCATTTGCTGTTTTCCTGACAACAGCTGGGAATTTAAATGATTAATTTTTTTTTACATATATATAATTGGTAAGATTCTGGCTGCAGTTCTGGGTACAAGCGTGAAGCAGAGGGGCCCTGGGGACCCTGGGTGACAGGGATTTCCCTACAGCCATTTTCCAAAGGATGAAAACTCTGGGAGAAGTGAGCTATGTCTTGGTGTAAGAGCTGACCATCCAGGGAGAGCTTGGCTGAGGGAGATGAGCTTGTTAGAGGTCAATATTGAGGTTATTCTTTCAGCAGTGCATAGGTACAGTAAAGCCTTTCTTGCCTGTTTTAGTCGTCGCTCAACAAGCTCAGGAAAGCTGTGATTGCAATCTTCCTGCTCATCCCCGCAAGGAAGAGCTGCCTGTCCCTGCCTCTGCAGTCTATCTCCAGTCTCAGAGCCTTGCTGAGGTGGGTGGGTGCTCTCCTGCAGGTAGTGTCCACCTATACTGGGGTGACTGGTATTTACCCCAGCCCCGCAGTCAGGGTGGGCACAGCAGTCACATGCTTACTTGGCTCTATCACAAGTTACTGTGTTTTTCCATTTTCTCTCCATTTCTTCTGTAAAATTCAGTGTTCAAAACTGAACTCAGTTCTCAAAACACCTAGGGCTCTTCATACACCATGGCAAGTGCCTCCTCACTGCTTCTGGTCCTTCCTCCTCTGGAGGCTGCAGATCTCCCATTTCCTCAGCATTCTTCCCCAGGCTGCTGCTGTGCTTCCCCTTTAGCAGAGCCTCTTTTTCCCAGGTAGCTCCAAAGCCTACAGATGCTTTTGGTTGCCACAGGCATTTTTGTGTTTATGCCTCACATTTCAAGTTTCAACCTCCAGTAAAATGGTGACTCTATGGATATTGGGAAAAATGGGGAGAGGTAAATACCCAAGGGAAGTCAGCAGAAGCTGGAGGATAAATCAATATATGTGGTGCAACCACTGCAAATAAGCATTCTCATAGTCCAGAGCGGTGTCTGGCCGCGGTTCAGAAGCAGGCAGGATTCAGGTGTTTGGTGTGGGTGTGTGGTGCTGGCTGACACTGAGCCTTGACTCTGCTCTGAAAACAAAGTGAGTGCAATCCGGCTTGGTGTGCTGAAACGTCCCGGTGGCTCCGAGCCAAAGTCAATAGAATGTCTGTGTGGGGGAGGATTACAGGGCATTGTCTTCCAAAGGCAGAAATCAAAGAAGGAGAAACTCAAGAAGAAAACCCACTGCTCCTGGTTTGGACCCCAAAGGCAGATCCCTGAGTCAGCTGTGGGTTTGTGCATCGGCCGTGATGGTGACATCCCTCAGAGGACAGGGTCATTTCAGGTGACATCTGAAATGTCTTTGTGCAGGCGAGATTGAGATCCATTCCCAGTATTTATCAGCTCTCTGGATCCTGCCCAGAACAAAACCCAATGGCATTTGTTTGAGCTCAGGCAAGTTGTGCTGCCTCTTCATAATGAGTTTGAGAGAAGTCAGAACATGCTATTAAATGATTAGGTGACCTCTCATCAGAGTGACAGGGTATGCAATGACTACCTACCATCCTGATGAATTCCTTCAGAATCAGCAGGAAAAAATTTATTGGATTTCAAAAGGTGAAAAGGCAAAGCCTGCCTGAGAGAGGGAGCTGGGCTGGGAAATGCACAGAGCAGCAAAAGCTGAGGTGATGGGGGAACATGTCCTAAATGAGCTAGAATGAAAAAAAACTTCCCTAGAGAACATAACCCCTGAATCCCCTGAACACCATAAACCCCTAAATCCCTGTTTTCTATTTCTGTGGCACCTTACACCATGCCTGGGTTGAAAATAGCAATAACTCCTGGAAGCAGCAGCTCAGTGAGTGATGCCCAGGAAGTGATGAGAGAAGCCAGATAATTCCTGGTGGGTTATGGACTCTGTCTCTGCTCTTGGTGCCCAGTGTGTGGTGTGACAGCCAGTGCTCTGGTCCTGTGGACTGAGGGTTATCTTGAGGCTTTAGCCCAAGGTCAGGTTTGTGTGAGTATGAGAGGTGTGTGTGTCCCACAAGGAAGGTGCACCCCTGCGAGTGACACTCGTGGTGTGGCTGAACTGGTCAAAAGGGTGAGTCTGTCAGATCTGATCTTCTTATTTAGTCCCAGTGGGGGTTTTTTATTTGTTTTGGTTTCACTTTAAATTGTGGTCTGATATTTGACATTTTTAATGTTGTCCCTGGCTGAGTTGGAAGCTGGTGAAAAGCCCCCAACAGACTGACTCCAGGGCAATGGTTTGGAGCTGTGCTGGCTGTTCCCATTCCCCAAGCTGCTGTTCATTTGTGCTTCTCAAATTAAAGCTGCTCCCTTTGTCCCCATCTCTGATTTTCAGATGCGATGGGACAGTCAGGTGAGCTCTGGGTGCTGTGCTGGGTTTCACTGCTGTGCCTGCTCCAGTGCCCAGAGGGAGCATTGCTGGAGCACAGCACGGAGGGGTCTGCCCAGTCAATGGGGGCACAGCACAGAGGGGTCTGCCCAGTCAATGGGGGCACAGCACAGAGGGGTCTGCCCAGTGCAATGGGGGCACAGCACAGAGGGGTCTGCCCAGTACAATGGGGGCACAGCACAGAGGGGTCTGCCCAGTCAATGGGGGCACAGATGGAGGGTCTGCCCAGTGCAATGGGGGGTGCAGCCAGGCTGCCCATGCCCGACATCCCACAGGATGTCCCTGAGATGTCCTACCATGGGGTCTCTCTTGGTTTCCCAGCTAATGGAAGGTGTCCCTGCCCATGGCAGGGAGAGGGACTGGATGAGCTTTAAGGTCTGTTCCAGCCCAAACCATTCCATGACTCTGTGTTCAAAGTCAGGCTGATCCAGCTCTATGGCTGCTTGTGGTGATAAAACCAACTCTGTGCAGGAAGCAGAAGCAACTCTGAGCATCATGTTCATGTGCAGAGCTTTTTAATGGTTACTCCTACCTGAAAGAGGGTGTTTCACGGCCCAGAGTCAGCTCTCCCCAGATGGCATTTTTTTGCTGTTACCGAGGTCAGCGGTGAGTTAATGAGGCACTTGGGGCTGCTGAGTGAAGGTTGTCCCAGATTCAGGGGAGGTAACAGAACAGGCGTCATCACTGTCTGTGGAGTGAGGTGGACCCGGGAGGTGTTACAGTCCCCCCTCTCCTGGCTGGAACCCTGGCTGTGGGCTCCAGCCCTCTCAGCCATTAGGGGCAGCTGCACACAAACCCCTTGGCAGTGGCCGAATGCTCGGGCTATCTGGGACTCTGTGAAAGCTTTCATGTGCCCTGTCTTGAGCAATTCACTCCCAGCTGATGCCTGCCTTCTGCCTCACATGGCTGGCACCATTCCACGCCATTTTCTTAATGGCTGTGTTTAACCACTGACCATTCCCTCTGTGTGACGAGGAGCCACATCGCGCAGAATGAGGACCGAGTCATTTCTGCTTCTTGCATTGTAGACTCTGCACTGTAGACCAACCAGAAAATGGATCAATTAAAAAAAAAATCACGCTTGACTTGTGACCAAATAGATGTTATTCCTTCCCCAGGAGCATATGCACAAATGGAGAAGCAAAAAAAAAAAAAAAAGATGTGTGTTGTGGTACCAGTGTTTCAGGGGGACACAAACACATTGATGCATTTCTGTATGCAGGGACACCTTTCAAAGGGTGCCTGTGGCAGAGGACCCGAGTGGCTGAGCCCAACCAGGGCAGCACTGACACTGGTCCTGGAGGGGGTTTGACTTGAGGAAGATCCCCACCAGAAGCAGTATATGTGACCATTAATGACTGTGGTGAGTGCTGTGGTACAGGCAGAGCACCGCTGGGGCACTGTGGAAGCCCCCCTACCCTGGCTGTTGGTTGTGGGGCTCGTGCACAATGGGGACCCCACATTGTGCCATGGGCACAGGTCAACCCCCCTGCTCATCCCACACAGCTCAGCTGCAGGAAGGACCTCTCCATCAACACCCACATTGGTATTCCTCTCCAGAAATCAGAGAACAAAAATTTCCAGAGGGCCTGGAACTGGTGTTGCTTTGTGTGGAAGTGATGCTGTTGCACTGCAGAAAACTATTTGTTATGATTACAGAGTACAAGAAGTTTTCATCATTTTCTCATTTATTATACTGGGCTCCCTTTGCCCTGCGGAGCAACAAGAGGCAAATGACATCAATATAACATGCAATACTGTTAAGATACATCAAGTCACGACCTAAAAAACAAACCACGTAGAAACTAATGAGTTTTTAGCCATAACGTGAAATAAACTGACATTAGGAGAGGATATTGCTCGGTGCCTCGATGGCTGTTATCCAGAGCTTTGTTTTCAGAGCAGTTCTACAGCGATGACCGCGTTTTAAAGGGATTTCATTAGGGCTTTACTGCTCAAAGAATTTATAAAAATATGATGTTATTTTTGCCTGTTTTATTGAATGTACAATCAGTTCGGCCTGCTCTAGGCAGTGGCTGGATCCTGCTTGTGGTGTACCTTGTGGAGGTCAGTCATTATTATTATTAAGTTTGCACAAAGGAGGTTTTTCCTTATGTTTTATTCCTGAACAGTCCCTGGCAGCTGGAACTGATGGGTTAGGATTAGGGTTGCCCATGGACATCAGAGGAAAAGTTCCAATCACTCTGCCTGAAAAGTGCCCCTAATGTGATTTCTGAGGTGTGCAGAGAATTATTGCAACGCCTGATTTTCAGCTCTTGCTGTAATTGTTACGACGATGGCAAAATAATCCCGTTAATTCCTGTGCATTGCTAATTGGGGGTTTTTCAGGCTAACGATAACCACCTATTATTCTGTCACCTCCTCGCTGCAGCGTGTCCTTGATGATATTACACTGAGCACCATTAGTGCTCACAAGTGGTTATTAATGGCAGCGCTTTCGCGGAGGGCAGAGCTGGCGGCTCCCACCTGTCTGCGGTTTCCTGCCACCCACAGCAGTCCCCTTGGCTTGTCCCACGCGGTGTCAGCGTGACCTGCTCTCTGCCTGCAGGCAGCCCCAGTCAGCCACCCCTCGCTGCTCCCCACCAAAGAGGTGGCCCAAATGCCAGAGCAGCTCATCCTGACTGTGAAAGGGTCTGGTAGCTAAAAGAGGACAGATGTAATTACAGCAGATAATAGACATTCCATTAGTTCATTTAAAAATAGTTACCCTGATAGCTAATTAGCTCTTTTGAGAATAGGCACCTGGGTAATTAAGGTGTCACTAGAGGAGCCAAGGGTGGCACCCAAGGCCGTGCCGAGGGGAGCTGTGCCATCCCGGTGGGCTCTGTGCCTGTCGGCAGAGTGGGGCTCTGGGGACAGCCACGGGGCTGTTCCTCTGAGCCAGGTGTTTGTTGTTGTTGTTGCTGTAACAAATCTGCATTTTGATGGCTTTCTGCCAGGCTCAGTGGGGTTATTTTGCCCTTTCAGAGCACAGCAGTGCGTGCGGCAGGTTAAGCCCAGCCTGCTGGGTTGGGGTGTGAGCAGAAGGGAGGTGAGGCTGGAAGGGAACCCTGTGGTTGCCCAAAGCCAGTCTCCATCCACAGGGAGTGAGCTCAAAGCTCTCTCCCACAGCTCCCAAACACCAGTCCCATTGGAAAGCTCTCCAGAGCCAGCCATCACACCCTGGAGGCAGCTCTGGAGTGGCTGCAGTTACCCAGTGCTGGGGTGCTGGAGCAGAGCCTGCGCTCTCCCAGTTTGGGTGTGGCACTGGGAGCAGGGACCAGGATCCCCAGCCCAGGGATCGGGGATGTCTGGTAGGGGTTGAGGTGCTGAGTGCTGGGGGTCTCAACCCCATAAATACCAAAGGAGGACATGGAACATGCTCCTGCCTCTTTTTGCAGGTGTGCATCGTGCAGAAGAGAGACACGGAGAAGATGTACGCCATGAAGTACATGAACAAGCAGCAGTGCATCGAGAGGGACGAGGTGCGCAACGTGTTCAGGGAGCTGGAGATCCTGCAGGAGATCGAGCACGTGTTCCTGGTCAATCTCTGGTGAGCAGCTCCCTCCCCTCTGGCTCAGGGGCCTCCAGTCCTCCCAGAGCCACGCTTGATAATTTGAAGGGATCTCATAACTCTTTTTCAGCAGCAGGTCACTACAAATAGTGACATTTCAAGTTGCTCAATAGTGACTTGACTATGCGTGCACTGACAGGAGTATCTTCGTTACTAAGCAATGTTTTAGGGTTTAATTTAAAAAAAATCTCCTCAAATCAGGCTGAAATCTAGCAAATAGCTTGGTAATAGTTGTGAAATGCATCCTGTCCAGATAATCGCAGTGAAAAAGGACATGCAGTCTGTTTCCTTGGCTTCCCTACAGGCACACAGACCCCTCAGCCCCCCAGCACCCTCAGTGTGCTTTGCAGCACGTTCACTGGCCAAATAAAAATACATTCCTTTAGAGTTCAGGTAAGTAATTTTCAAATTTTGCAGGAAAAATGAATTTACAGGTTTTAGAATGTAGAGTAATATATCTTAAGGTCATTGGTTGGTTTGGGGTGAGTCCTTGGCAGTCAGCCTCGGGACCCACTGCTGGGTGCTCTGGGTGATCTGTCCTTTCTTCCTCCTAGTGAAGGAGTGGCAGCAGGGAGAGGTGATGGCTAACCTCTGAGATCCCATTTCTGCTGGGACGTGTTGTGAAGGCTGGAATCAGTGCCTGTGGATGGCTCTCTGATTCCACAGAGAGGAGAAGGAGCAGCAGTTTTTCTGGGAAGCTGCTCGCTCGGGTGGCTGGACCTGCTGAGCCTGGGACAGCCCCTGCAATCCCCTCCTGCTCTAGCAGTGCCAGATGCACAGCAGGGTGGTCAGAGGGGAGACTTCCAAAAATTCAGGAAGTTTTGTACCCAAAGTGGTGGAATTGGGTAATACTTCACATTTGTTTTGTTGATCCATTGCTCCAGAATAGCCAATTAAGTAAACATTGATTTTTTTCAGCATTTTAGCAATTGCAAATGTTTTTCCAACAAGTAAGGAAATTCTGGAGAAAACTTGCTCTCAGAGTAAATCTTTCCCTTTTGGCTCATACTTTTAGAATAAACCTACATTTAAGATGGGAGTAAAAGTGAGTGATTCATAAGTATTATACAATCCCACATACTCTTTCCTTGGAACTGCAGTCACCAAATATAACAATGAGCGTTGTTGTGGTGTGTCCCCTTGCTGTCAGTCTCCCGCGGGACCCACGGCAGATTTAGAGAGGCGGTTTACTCTACAGTAAATATAAATCTCTTTTCTGCTTTTTTCTGGTTAAATTAGCGGTTGTGTTTTCCAATTCATCTTCAGGATAGGCAGAGATATTTTAAGTAGGTTTATGAGATTATTTGCACTTGAGAATGAGAAGTTTGTCTGAAGTGTCTGGCTGGCAAACCTGAGCTCTGTGCTGGTGGGGTGACAGGGCACTGCTTGCTTGCTCGGGGACAGTGACAGGGCGAGAGGGGGAACATTAGCTGGGATACTTCTCCTTCCAAGGAAGTGTTGCTTAGTGCTGCAATGGGTTAAAAACCAAACCCATGTCTTGTGCTGGGCTTGCTTAGCTGGGAAGGCACAAATATTCAGATATGAAGTAGCACATTTAGTTCTCACACCTCATGGCAAGAGAGATGTTGAGGTGCTGGAGTGTGCTGAGAGAGGGGAACAGAGCTGGGAAGGGGCTGGAGAAGCTGAGGGAGCTGGGAGGGCTCAGTCTGGAGAAAAGGAGGCTCAGGGGGGATCTTCTGGCTCTGCAGCTCCCTGATGGATCCAGGGTGGGACTGGGCTCTGCTCCTGGGGAACAGGGACAGGAGGAGAGGGAACGGCCTCAGGTTGCACCAGTGAATGCTTAGGTTGGATATTACAAAAAATTTCTTCCTGGAAAGGGTTGTCCAGCCCTGGCACAGCTGCCCAGGGCAGTGGTGGAGTCCCCAGCCTTGGAGGGACTTAAAAGCTGTGTGGATGTGGCACTTGGGGACATGGTCAGTGGTGGCCTTGGCAGTGCTTGGGGGAACAGCTGTACATGATGGTCTCAGAAGACTTTTACAAGCTGAACAACTCTGTGATTCTCTGATTCTGTGCCCGTATTGGGATTGTTTGCAGCTCTCACAGGAGCTGTGTAGTTACGAGAGGGGAAAGCCTGACTTGGTTTGTGAGCCCTGCTCACCCAGTGCCTGTGCTGCAGGTACTCCTTCCAGGACGAGGAGGACATGTTCATGGTGGTGGACCTGCTTCTGGGTGGTGACCTGCGCTATCACCTGCAGCAGAACGTTCAGTTTACTGAGGAAACGGTCAAACTCTACATCTGTGAGATGGCCCTGGCTCTCGACTACCTGCGGAGCCAGCACATCATCCACAGGTAACCCTGCGGGCCCTGCTGGCAGGCAGGAGCAGGTGGGACCTGCCCGTGGTGGGGTTGGAGGGGGTGATCCTTTCCTGGGCACCCTCTGGCTGCTGGTCCTGCCCCCCATCACTCAGAGGGAGTTTGATGCTTCACTGGGGGCTGAGCCTTCCAGGGCAGGTGTCAAAGCTATCCAGGGCTTCACACAAATATCCCCAGTGCTGTGTTATTAATTTTCCTTGGGAATGATGCCTGAGCCAGTCCCATGCTCCCACTTTTTCACCCAGTTACCCAGGAAATGAGTATTTCTAGTCCATCATAAAGGGTCTTACCCCATGTTAGGGTATTTTTGTTTTATTTCTTCCTAATTTTTGATAGATAAAAAGTTACAGGATTTTGTTGACTTGCATCCTTGGTCTGACTGAGATTCCATCGGCTGTAACCTTCCTTCTTTTTCCAGAGATGTAAAACCAGACAACATCCTCCTTGATGAGCAAGGTAGGATCACTCTGCCCCTCTTTGCTCCCTCATTCATTCCAGGGACAGATCCTTTACAGTCCTGAGTACTGGGCATCTTTTCACCTGGGGAAAGTGTGGGTAAAGCATCCCTTCTTTTACTTGATTGATGTCAGGCTGAATGTCCCCATGCATTGTAAAGCCAGGGAGGGTCCCCCAAGGGCAGCCCCTTTCCTGGTTGCTCCCTCTCTTTGCCCACACTTGGCCTTTTCCCTCGCTGCTGTCCCTGCCCATGGCAGGGGTTTGGAACTAGATGGTCTTTAAGGTCCCTTCCAATCCAAACCATTCTGTGGTTCTGTAATAGTGTTTCCCTGTTGTCTTCTTCACTCCTGTAGCTTCTGGCCAGAGCAATTTGGCCAGTGGCTGGAGCGGCTG
The DNA here is from genome assembly GCA_013396735.1 of Grallaria varia. Classification (NCBI taxonomy): domain Eukaryota; kingdom Metazoa; phylum Chordata; class Aves; order Passeriformes; family Formicariidae; genus Grallaria; species Grallaria varia. Next base: position 594,181 of record VWZG01003515.1, on the reverse strand, counting down.
GGAGTTACTGGTTTGTTCCAAGTTTTTGTAACCAAGACTGAAAGTTCCCTACCCTTTAATCACCTCGCCAGCCCAGATCCTGGGAAAGCTTTGGGATCTGATATAGCCAAACCATGGGGTCTGACACTGACCTGCCCCTGCCCGTGGTACCATGTCTGAGGGCAGAAGCTTATGAAACAAATGTATTCTGACTCTGCATTGCCACTGCACTGCCATTAATTCCTTCTTAAAATGTGTCTTTATTTAAGGTCATGCCCATTTAACAGATTTTAATATTGCAACAATAATTAGGGACGGTGAAAGAGCGACTGCGTTGGCTGGGACAAAGCCCTACATGGGTAAGAGACAGTCTCTGCTCTCACCTCTATGCTGTGACTCAAAGTGTTTCACGTTTTGAGAATGCTGAGCACACTCTGCCCGACGGGCTCTGGGGTCAGTTCAGGGCATTAATGCACGTGCCCAAGTCCTTCAGCAGAGCCCGATTGTTTGAGAAGTGAAACTCCTGGGGGAAAGGCAACACTGCTGGCATCCCCTCCATGCCCCTCCTGTGCCATCCCACCCTGCCCTCTCCAGCCAGTCCTGCCCCTCCATCCTACCCTGCCCTCCCCATCCCTGTCTGCTCTCCCCACTGGCCCCAGCCTTGGGCACGGCTCATCCCAGTGGGCTCCAGGTTTCTGCTGTCCCTGGCCTGGGAGGGCTGTCCCTGTGTGTGCCTGGTCCCCCAGCTGCCATGGAGGGCAGGCACAGCTGCTGCTGGTGCTGCTCTCCCTGCCTCACACAGCCTCCCTTGGGGCAGTCCTGAATGAAAACCCTTCTGCTCTGACTTACCTGAAATACTGAAATACAACCAACAAATAACCTGTTGCCTTTTGCCCTTTCTGTTCAGCCCCGGAGATCTTCCACTCCTTCCTGAACGGTGGGACAGGCTATTCCTTCGAGGTGGACTGGTGGTCTCTGGGAGTCATGGCTTACGAGCTGCTGCGGGGCTGGGTAGGGCTGCAGCCGTCCCAGCCCTCGGAGCGCGTCTGCCCGGCCGTGGGGCACAGGGCCTCCTTCTCATCTCCCTGCTCTCTCCCCAGAGGCCGTACGACATCCACTCCAACAACCCCGTGGAGTCCCTGGTGCAGCTCTTCAGCACTGTCAGCGTTCAGTACTCCTCGTCCTGGTCCAAAGAGATGGTTGCGCTGCTGCGGAAGGTGACTGGTTCTGCTGGGGTGGTTGTGTGGGCTCTGCTGCATGCTGTGCCACCAGGGCTGGCTGGAAACTGCTACCAGGAGTACCATAAATAATAATAATAATTTAAAAAAAGACAAGCTAACGGAGTGTTCAGCCTGGAGAAGAAAAGGCTCTGGGCGGACCTGAGAACCCCTTCCAGTGCCTTAAAGGGGCTCTAGGAGAGCTGGAGCGGGTTTTGAGACAAGGGATGGAGGGACAGGACACAGGGGAATGGCTTCCACTGCCAGAGGGCAGGGTTGGATGGGATTTTGGGAAGGAGTTCCTAGTTGGGAGGGTGGGCAGGCCCTGGCACAGGGTGGGCAGAGAAGCTGTGGCTGCCCCTGGATCCCTGGCAGTGTCCAAGGCCAGGCTGGACGGGACTTGGAGCCACCTGGACTGGTGGGAGGTGTCCCTGCCCATGGCAGAGGGTTAGAAATAGATGATCTTTAAGGTCCTTTCTGACCCAAACCATCCTGGGATTCCATGAATAGTCATGTGTTGTGTGTGTTTATTATCCCTGTGAGGAGATGCACTATGACTGATAGCAAGGGAAGCAAAAAGGCTGTTTTTGGTGTGACAGTCAGATTTCCAGCTGGGCTAGGACTGTGTCCTCCAGCATCCCATCCTCTCCATGACCTCTGTAACCTGTAAAGGCAGCAGTGATGTAAAGGCAGCATTGGCTGCTCCCTCTTGCCCGTTTTTCAGGGCTGAAGGGTCTGGTGGGGGGTATGAGAGTTGTCAGGGGATTGCAGGTCTGTGGAATGTTCTGCTGCTCTCCTGGTGCTGCAGCTGGAGGGACCTGGTGATGGGCTGAGGGGCTGGTTTAGCTCCGGCTTGCTTGAGAACTCAGAAAAGTAGTTCGTGAATTTGCCGTAGGAAAGATCCACCCGGTGCTGGCAGCAAATAAGCGCCTCTGATGTGAGTTAATCCTGGGTGGGCAATTTGTATGATTGGATTCGGTTTAATGAGGAGCAGCGTTTCTAGCGGAGGCAGCGGCGGCGCATTCCATGCGGCAGGTTTGCATTGCCATCTGCTGGGCACCCGGGCTGCCAGGGAACCCAGGGAATCCTCTCCCTCCGCCGGGAGGGACCCCTGTGTCCCCCCGAAGTGCTGGGGTGCCCCTGCCCTGATCCTGCCCTCCCACCCTTCACAGCATCCCTGCGCCGGGGGGCTGCAGTACAGCCACCGTCACCTGCCCCGCACACCGTCACCTTCAGCGCTGGGAAAACACCCAGTGCTGCCTTTCTTTTCTGGGCAAAGGGTGTCACCACCTCGAAGCAGCATGCCCAGGAATGCCACAGGTTTTTAAGGAAAAAAAGACCTCGCAGGACTCGGTGCTGAATCTTTTGAAAAGCGGCTCTGCCCTCCCACTGGTGTCTCAGTGGATCAAGCAAGCATTGAGAATTTTCTTCTCTGTGCTCAGTAACCAGTGTGGGTTGTTAACAGGGGTGTCCCCGGTGTCACAGATGGGGTGAAACAGGGCATGGGGATGTTCTGGAGGGATCCATGTGTCCCTGGCATGGGGAGGAGCACGCAGGGCTGCAGTGCCAGGTGCTGCAGGGAAGGGTCACGCATTGTAGGTCCAGGAGCTCATGGTACCTGGTTTCACAACCTTCAGAATGTTTTCTCAAGTTTTTTTTCCTTTAGTAAGTTATGCATTTCCCACAACAGAAAGGCTGCTGCATGGCTGAACCATCGGAGTTGTCCCAGGCAGGATGGTGCTGGGTGCCTTGTCTTTCTCCTCTGACACGCAGGCACTTCCCTCCAGTGCTTTTTGCTCCAGTGCTTTTCCCTACATTGTTTTTCCCTCTCCAGCTGCTGACAGTGAACCCTGAGCATCGCTTCTCCTGCCTGGGTGACATCCAGGCCTCAACGTACCTGTCCAGTGTGGTCTGGAGCGACGTCTGCGAGAAGCGCGTGGAGCCAGGCTTTGTTCCTAACGTGAGTAGGGCTGATGTGCATTGGGGCCCTTCTCCTGCTAGAGGAACCCCTGTGGCAGCAGAGGGTTTCCCACAGTGAGGTGGGTTCTCAGCCTGCCCCATGCCTCTGACACGGGTGTCGTGTGGTGTTGCAGAAGGGCCGCCTGCACTGCGACCCCACCTTCGAGCTGGAGGAGATGATTCTGGAGTCGAGGCCCCTGCACAAGAAGAAGAAGAGGCTTGCGAAGAACAAGTCGAGGGACAACAGCAAAGACAGCTCCCAGTCTGTACGTGCTCCCTGGGGTAGCATCCAGCTGGGAAAAGGCTGAGCAGCTGGATTTGGGGGCTATCACAGCTGTTACTGCCATGCTGCAGGAGCTGTGGGCTTATTTTGATACAAGCATTCCTTCACTGGAGTCTTTCTGACTACCAAGGATCCATTTGTGGAACTTTGATCAAAGTTTTTCACAGTAGTCTGTACCTTGGGAAATGGAATAAGCAGCAGAGGTCTGGGCACTGAGGTGTGTGTGCAGCCAGTGTCCCCGTGTCCCCACATGGCCCCGGACCGCCTGGGGACAAGGCAGCAGCTCCCTGTGTGTGTTTGCAGGGACTCACACATGTGGGCTGTGTTCTGGGCTCTCTCCATGCTGGCTGGCCTTCCTTTGGGCTGACAGCACTCCCAAAATACAGGACACGTGGATGCACGTGTAATGTTTCTGCGGGGAATGGTGTGATCTGTGTTTTATGGAGAACTGTGCCGTGGATGACACAAGCCCCTGGTGAAAGCCACGTGGCAGCCAGCCCTGCTGCCTCCAGCTGTTGGGCAGAGGTTGGGGGGTGGAGGGTCTCCTGCACACATCTGGAGGCTCCTCCACACAGCTGGGAGTGCTGGGGTGCTGCAGCAGCAATGAGATGCAAATGCGGCTGCTTATGCATGGCTTGTCTTTCCTCAACAGGAAAATGACTATCTCCAGGAATGCCTTGAAGCTATCCAGCAGGACTTTGTCATCTTCAATAGAGACTGGTGAGTGTGTTGGATGACTTACTTTTTATTGGGAAAAAATGCTCTTTTTCCCGATCTTCCTTAGGAATTAGAGTTTCAGTGGCTGACAGCTGCTGGCTTAGCCCCAGGTGACTGCTGTCAGCTGAGGAGCTCAGGGGCTGCCTCAGGTGCTGTATGAAAAACAGTTCTGACCACAAAGGGAAACAAGATCAGGGATTAGTAATAATTGCTGCCATTAAATGAAATATGGTGCAGAGAGACTTCTGGGATTTATGTATGTATGTGACACTGCTTCAGTTCCCCCATGGCATCTCCTCACCCATCCTGCTTTTAGAAGGTGATGTTTTGGGAAATGAAGGCAAGGAAGGTTGGACTTTAAGATCTTGACCCGTAACAATTCTACGAAGGTGTTAAAGTCTCTGATGGGCATGAGCAGGCAGTGAAAGTGCTGGATTAAAGCTGCTGCTTCCCCGAGTTTGGGGAGGTTTGTCTGTAGGCAGAGCGGGAGGCTCCGTGGAGGAGCTGGGGGTGGGAGCCTGGCCATGGTGCAGGTGCTCCTGGCCAAGGTCTGGGTGGGCTGAAGCCTTGCGGGCCATGTTGGGGTGTTTCAGAGCAGTTCAGTGTGGTTTGCTGGTGCACTGGCCTCTGTCATCCCCCCGATGTGTGCCCGGGGAAGCCGCTGTGGTTCCCCGGGGGTCTGCAGGAGGCCCCTCTCGAGTGGTGCGAGGGCAGCCCGGGTGCACTCACAGCCACAGACCACCCTCAGCCCGCTCCTTCTGGGGGCTGCTTGGCCTGGGGGTGCCTGGTAACTCCTGGTTCCTCCCGCAGGCTAAAGAAGAGCCCAGAGCAGCCGAGCGAGTCGGTGTCCACCTCGGAGGCCACGGACGAGGCCGAGGTGGAGCCCGAGCCGGAGCCCTCCAAGCTGCCCATGTGCAGCTCCGTGTGCTCCTCGGGCAGCCCCTAGGCTGGACCCGCCATGGTGCCCACCCTGGCCCGCCCCCGGCGCGCTGAGCGCCCGAGCTGAGCCCGCTGCCACCCGGCACCGACGGCGCGTCCCGCAGAGCTGGAGAGACGGAGCCTTCCCAGAGAACTGCCCTCCTGGCCTACGGGGCGCCGGCCCGCCACGGCCTGGGGGAAGACACAGCCTATGCAACTCGTCCAGGGGGGAACAGCTCCTTGACTTGCCCTGTTTTAATGCCAGGTGGCGGATTGCACGTTTCTAATGCAGTGAGGGGACCAGGGGAGAAGGCGCATCCTTGGGTGCCACGAGGGAAGACGCAGAGCAGGGAGGAAGGCTGAAGAGGTGCTTCGAGCCTGACTTTGGCGTTCCCTGTTCACAAAGACTTGGTGGGGCAGGCAGTCCCTGTGCAAACCGGAGCAGCCCCGAGGCCCCTCCGGGCCAGGGTGGGGGCCACCAGCTCCAGGGAGCCTCAGCTGCCCAGGTCCTGCAGCACAAGGACATCCCAGGCACCTCCTGGTCCTTGGGTCACTGTCAGTTCCTTTCCCGACTCGGGGCAAATAAATGTTTTTCTGTCATGCACTCCGTGGGTTCTCCAGAGGCTGAGTAATACATGATGGTTCAGTGTGTATTTGAGATGCAGAATGTGTTTAAAATATTTGCTTCCTTCGTGTAGCTGCTGCGGGCAGCGAGGAGCTGTGGGATGGACTGGAGGGTCTGGTTCTGTCTGCCTGGGTTTGGAGGACACAGATAGTCATGGGCTCAGGTTTAGCTGGAGACAGAGTGAGTGGCCTTGCAAGGCTGCTCAGTTATGAAAGACAGGAATCTCTTCTTTCACCCTTCAATTTACTTTATTTTCAGTGTAGAGTACAAGTACTGTATATAATTTGCCAATACCTGTCTTAACTTCTTAATAAGACGAGGTCTCCTTCCCCTGCTCCGGCTCTGGATGTTGCCTTTCTTGTTTCAGGAGCCTTCACAATGTTATTTAATCTGCCGTAGAGTGGATTTTGGTTACTGTTGGTAAAGCCCAGCCCTGCAGCTGCTGTGGCTCCCAGGGGTGCAGTGGGACTGCAGGTACTGCCAAACACTGGGAGCGTGCAGGGTTTGCATCCTTACTGGATATTCCTAATGCAAAATGGATGGAAATGTTTTTAATAGATGCAGATTCTTTCAGGACAAGTTTTGTTGCTGTTTTCATTTCCCGAATAAACCAGGAAGGTGTTCAGGGTACAAAATGATCTGACATGAGCAGCGACACAGCACGTGCATCTCCCACAGTTTTATGTGGGAATTAGTGCGTGGCCAGAATTGGCAGAAGCACATTTTCATGGAACTCTTTAAAGGTGTGCAGGAGGAGGGGGGCTGGAGCTCTGGGTGCAGTCGCACAGTTATTTTCAGGCCAGAGCCAGGCAGATGCTGCCAGACCTGGGGGGATGAGCATCCCACCCTCGCTGTGCCTGGTGAGGACCAGGGTTGCCCCGGAGGGCCCTCGTGTCACCCGCGGGGCCCTGCACACCCTGTGCCTCGTTAGGAGCTGCATTAATGACAGCTCGGGGGGCTGTGGCTGTTCATGAGCGAGGGCTGAAATAAAAGTGTTTCCCTGCTCCTTTTCCCAGCTGCAGGGAGGCACCTCCCGGCTCTGACCCTGGGCTGTGCTGAGGGGACCTGCCCTCTCTTCCCCCAGTAACTTCCAGTCTGTTTACTGGGTACCAGGGTGGCCGAATTCCCTCTCCTGCCCATCAGAGCACAGCCTGTTCCTCGCCCCGGGGCTCTGCACACCCCTCGTGTCCCTCATCCCGAGCACCCGGCTCTGTCCCAGCGCAGCAGATGAGGGTCAAACCACGTGGTGGTTCAGAAGCTGAGAATTAGAGGTGATTTACTCCACTGGCACAGATGATTCTTCTCAGTGAATTCCATTGCACTATTTAGCAACTTTCTGTAAATAATGACAAAAGTTTGGACTATTGGATTAATGAGGAGAGTCACTGATTTTTTGACCGAAACATCCTGTATATGGGAGGTGCAGGTAGACCCTGTTCAACCAGGAGCTCTCAGGCCAGGAGAGGTGTTGGCAGTTACAGGACCTGTCTAATTGACATTTTCATCGTTCTCCTTAGGACAAGGCAGGTTGGTGTGTGCAAGGAGCCAACTTGCTTCTGAAATGGGGACTTCTCAGCCCAAACCCTCCTTGTGTCAGACATCTGCTCCCTTTGCAGCACCCTGAGTGAATTGTGCAAAACACCTCAGCAGCACTCGGCAGAAACCAGGATGACTTCTGGGGAGAAGCCAGGGAATGGCTCCTTCCCTGGGGAAACACTCTGGGCAGATCCTGGCTGCCTGGGAAATGCCTCTGGAATCCAGCAGTGCATCTCCAGGAATGTGCTGGGGACACTCTGCTTCTGCCTCAGTCGTTGCTGAACCCGAATCCCTGAGAACAGCCCCAGGACACAGAGCTCTGGGATCATTGGAAAAGATACCGTGAGCACGTGCTCAAAGTGCCCAGTGCTGATCTAAAGTAATACCTGGGCAAAGCCTCGCCAGAGCCTGCCCGGGACTGCCTTTCACTGACTCCTGTTTCTGCCAGTCCCTGCAGAAGAAATGGCAAGGCGAGAGCAACTGGAAAAGGGACAAGTGATGGGAAACAGATCAGTGTTGCTTCATTGTCAGAACGCCGTGGTGGGTTTGGTGCTCTGGGCCCTCCTGTCCCTGCTGGGCCCTTCTCTGGGCCCCTGTTGTGTCGTGTCCCCATCGCTGTGTCCTGCTGATGAGCTGGTGCTGGTGGAGCCCAGCCTGGTCCTGTTGGCCCCGTGCATCTTTGTGGCTCCTTCCAGGGTGTCCCGTGTCCAGCTCACCCCATCCACAGTGGATTCCCATTCCCGGGGTTTGGTCCTCTCTCCTCCCTCTGTTGCTCCCTCAGGGGTTCCGGGTGGTGGGATGGGGAGGGAGGTCTGGGGTGTGTCAGGGTTACCCACCATCTCCAGGGCTGGATGTTGAGGAAACCTCCCAGTGAAATCATGACATCCCTAGTCCCAAATCCCAGCCTGGAAGGCATCACTTGCAGTTCTGGGTCACACCTCCACTACAACCAGAACACAGGAATTTTCTGGATATAAATATTTAAATACCTGTATTTTTTGTATGACAGATTTATACAGCGTGTGCCATTTTCTGCTGTGAAAAGTCTACAGCACCCATAAATTATTATCCTTTGATCACTTGCCATGAGATTGTTTTCTTCTCTCTGTTGTGTTATGAAGTTTTGCAAAGTTGCATATTTTTGAGTGTTTCCATTGAATTCCACAGCCTTCACTGGGAATTTTGTGCAGAAGTCAAATGCCAGGTCAGGTCCTGATTTTCTTCTGTTGCCAATTCTTTATTACTCCAAAGCTTGCCAGAAAGAGACTAAGAGTAATAAAATAATAGCAAAAATGCCGATAATATGGACTTGACCCTGGACAGTGCTGAAATCCTGTTGCCTTGGTAGGGTATTTTTTGTAAATTATTGCAGTGCATATATATATATGTAAATATATCTTTGTATTTTATGTTAATACCTTCCTGTAATTTTCTTGCATGACAATTTTACCATGTGACAGAATATTTAAGTTATGAGGAGTTTGTGTTTTTGCAGATACTGCTGGAAACCATTGCACATGTGCAGTGATAAATATGTATTTTTAACACTGCCAAAGCTTTGGTGTTATTTCCAGGGCACTGAGCTGTAGATCCATGAAACCATGGAAGCCTCTGAATGCTGGAATTCTGGAGGCCAGCCAGGCCCCTGGGCTGCTGGAACACCTGCTGGTGTGGAGCCAGCTGGGACAAAAGCTGCAGGAAGGTGGCCGTGTGACACCTCAGAAACAGATGCTGAAAGAGGAACAGCTGGATCCAGCTGTCAGCCAGGTGTTCGTGGTTCCCTAGGGAGGCTCTATCCTCACACAGTGGGGCTGAGGGACCTGTCAGGGGGGTCTCAGGGAGGACCAGGAGAGCCCTGGGCATGGCCACAGGCCTGGGCCAGCACTGTCCAAACCAGCCTTGCTGCCATCAGCACTGGGATGGTGGGAGGTTTGGGAGGGCAGGATGGGCTGGGGGTACTCAAGGGACAGATGTGGGAGGGATGGTGGGAGGTTTGGGAGAGCAGGATGGGCTGGGGGTACTCAGAGGGCAGAGGTAGGAGGGATGAGGGATGGTAGTAGGACCTTGGCATTGCTGCAGCAGGGAGGGTGGGACAGCTGTGGCTCACTGTGATTTGGTATTTCCCCCTGCACAGGCCTGGATTTTGTATCCAGCTCGGTAAAAGCAGCCCCGGGAGTGTCAGGAGGTGTCTGCTTTCCCCCTCTGATCCCTCCTCAGTGCAGGCATCCCTCTCGCTTGGCAGTGATGTGCTGCTCTGGTCGCAGCACAGGCAGCAGCTACAAAGGCTCCCCCTCGCTTCAAAGGAGCTGTGAAGCAACCAGAGGAATTGATGTCTGAGCCCGAGCTCGTCCCTCTCTGCAGAGCCCGGTGCCTCCACTTTGGTGCCCCTGGGATGGCATTCCCAGCCGTCCGTGGTGTCCCAGAGGACACCGGTCCAGCCAGGTCCTTCCCTGCAGGGGGGAAAGGTGAAGGTCCAGGGGGAGGGCAGCTTCCCACACACAGCCCTGAAACACAGCGGGTGGAAAAGCAGATGGACTCAAACCTCCAGGACTGAGTCCAGGATTGCCCAGTGCCTGACTGCCCTGTGCCCTATCACTGTGCCCAAGATGTGGGACAAGCATCCAGTGCCACCCCTGCCAAGGGCAGGGACACCTCCCACCAGCCCAGGTTGCTCCAAGCCCCGTCCAACCTGGCCTGGGACACTGCCAGGGATCCAGGGGCAGCCACAGCTTCTCTGGGCACCCTGTGCCAGGGCCTGCCCACCCTCCCAGCCAGGAATTCCTTCCCAGTATCCCATCTATCCCTGCCCTCTGGTAGTGGAAGCCATTCCTCCTTGTCCTGTCACTCATTGTAAAATAAACTAAAAAGCTGGAGTGAGCATGGAAAGGCAGGGCTAACTTGGGATAAGTGCAGGAATAAGTCTGGTGCCCCTGCCAGCTGCTTCTCTGCCCTAGGAGCACTGCGGTCCTGCAGAGAATCCAGAGGTCCATCCCCACTCCAGGCACAGGCACTGAGACCTGGGGCTGCTCCACTGTGGTGCTGCAGAGCAGGGCTGGCACCTCGGCCAAGGGCACGGCGCGTCGCCCCTGTGTCCCCGACCCAGAGCCCGCAGGAAAGCTGTCCAAAGGAATTAGGGCCAGAGAGCACGTCGGTGCCACGGAGAGGGTTTGCTGCCCGGAGGCTCTGGCTCCATTAGCAGGAGGCTGTGGGGCTGCCGGGCTCGGCTCAGCATCTCCTGGCTCTGGGAGAGCTGCAGAGATGCTCCTGGCTCCAACCCCTGCATTAGGAGGAGGCTGGGCAGCTGTGCCAGCTCCAGCTGCTCCCTGACTGAGGGAGTAAATGCAAACTCTCCCTCCGAAGGGAAGGGGTGGTGGGGTTTGAGCCCTGGGTGGTGCAGTGGGTGGAGGGACCAAAACCGAGCTACGTGGGAGAGGGGGTGGCATCTCTGGGACCTGGCACTACCCAGCCCCACTGTGGGAAAAGTTATTTCCAGGACAGAGAACACAGAATTTCCTTTGTTAAGTGCTGCCAAGCTGAGGGTGCTGGGGTGTCCTTTTCACCCTCTGGATGTTGGGGTGGTGGGGAGGTCACTGCCAGCAGACTGTGACTTCTATCTTCTTCATTCCTTATGGAGTTCCTACTGCCATAACTTTAAGATCTAATTAGAAAGAAAATATAGTATCGTAAATGGTTTGGATTGAAAGGGACTTTAAAGCTCATCTTGTCCCACTCCCTACCATGGGAAAGGGATACCTTCCACTAGATGTTATTTGTAGAAAAGATCAGAAAACCAACAAATGAAATTAAGTTAAAACTACATATGAAACCTGAACAAATGCATTCCCACATGTTTGATTACTGCAGCATCAAGCTGTGAGATGTAGGTTAGACCAGATAATCAAAAAACCCCCCCAAAAAATAAATCCCTCCCTGGTTTACATCTGTGGGTTCAGGTAATACCTTCATTCCTACCTAACTCATGGATTTGTGTATCTGGAGCAGCGGTACGTGCGATTCCAGCTCCCACCCATGGAGCACATGTTTGCTTGTGCTTCCACAACCCTTTTCTCTTTCTCATTCCCTGCTCAGACAGAGCTGGAGACCAAAGCCCGACACTGCCTGAGGGAAATCAGCCTCTCATGGACACGTCAGTGCCTCTCACTGTGCCGGGACCTCACCAGCACAGGGAGCAGCACTGACCTGCTGGGACAAACCAGCCGTGGGTTCCCCTGCACACCAGGGCGGGCACGGCCGAGCAGGAGGGTGGGATCCTGCCTCGGATGAGGAGCTTCTCCCCTTGTCCAAGGGGAGCACAGTAACCTGCAAGTCAAGACTGGATTGTACAACCCTCACACAGAAAAACTCCAAGGGAAAAAACACAAAAATAGACTTGGGAGGATCAACCACTTCCACCTTTTCACGGTTTCCAACCAACTTTATTCCAAGCAAGGGACAGACAGGAACAGTGAGCTGTTCCTGGAGGTACATGCATGGCTCTGTGGCTAGAGGTTCACTCTGCACACACCTTTAAATATAATCACTGGTCTATAACAGCCCTTATAAAAGAGTGTGTCACATGCACCCAGCCTCCAAACGAGCCCTGGTATTGGGTACTGGACCCACACTCGGTCCTTGAAAAACTGTATAAATAATCTGTAAAAACAAGGCTGGCAGAGGTCACGGGCCCACAGCACAGCCGGGTCCCAGAGAGCCAGCACCGCTGTGCCCCAGGACACAGGGGCCGTGCCCGCCCCGGAGCTGTGACTGCCGAGGGACAGAGGGACAGACGGACAGGGCGGCTCAGGGGTGCAGGGACCGAGGCTCCGGGAGCACGGCCAGGGCTGCTCAGGAGCGCTGGGAACGGACGGCATGTGACTGACTGCACGGAAACCATGGAAGTGCTCTGCGGCTGGAAGTCCTTGGATGAGAGGGGGCAGTGGAAGCTGCTGGAAAGGAGCGTGATCCAGCCAGGATGCGCCTTCATTTCTGCCCCAGCCCCAGCCAGCCCCGACAGGGCTGAGCCCACCGCCCTGGGGACCTCACGGTGCCACATGCACGGGGAAGGGCTTTGGGAGCAGCCAGTGAAGGGATCGGGGTGGGAGAATCCAGGCTGGGAGCGCTACCACGGGGGTCACGACTTTCTACCTAGGAGGGAAGGGCTGGGGCAGCTGACTGCCACTGGCTCGCTGTCATCCCGCGTGGGGACACCCACCGTCCCCTCCCCGCTGGCCCCGCGGGACCCCGGTGGTGGCGGCGGCGGCGGGACCGGCGCGGTGGCAGCGCGGGGACAGCGCGGGGACAGCGTCAGGACAGCGAGGTGATGTTGGACCGCCCGCCCGGCGGGGCCATGATCTTCTGCGCCGTGCGCCGGGCAATGTGGTCGTCTGCCTGCGACCCTGTGGGACAGCAAGGGGGGAGTCCCACTGCGTCAAATGCACACACCACGCAATGGTTCCTCGGGGGGAACACCAGGAATCGAACTATCGATCATTTTGGACACTCTGTTCTCATGGCACAGCGTGGAATGGCTGTGTCTGCCTGAACTTCTTCATTCTTTACAGCATCTTGCTGGAAAACCTTATAAATGGCTTTGTATATAATAACATGTAGGGCCTTGTACATTTATCAAACAATCCAGGATCCATTTGATCCAATCAGCTAAAAAAACATTATTTCCATAATCTCTTTCTGGGGCAGAGCACTGGCTTTCCAAGCTCCTGAGAGCTGCTGGGCAGGTTTCTGCAGGACAAAGGATGCTGAGTCACTGCCTGCTCACATGGAAAGTCCAGAGGGATTATCCTTCTGGTTCCTGGAAATTATTTGGCCAATCTCTACAAACCCAACCACTGCCAATCCCTGACTCGTAGCTGGGGCTGAAGTCCCAACACACCAGCAGCCACGGCAGCATCCCATGGACCCGGGCCGGGCTGTGGTGACACCATCACCTTCAGCCTCTTCCTTCTCCTCCCCATGGCTACAGCTTACACCCTCCATGGAGCCACCTCGCAGCCTCCCCAGGCTTTCTGCCCTGACAGAGGGACTGTAAAACATTCCAGACCTTTCTGTGCTGCGCTCGGTCCCTCGGCTGCTGCCACAGGACTCATCCCTTCGCACTGAACCAGGGGGAGTTTTGGTCGCCCCCCGTGCCCACCCTGGTGCGGCCCCGGCCCCACGTACCCGAGAGGCTGAACCCCGACTGGTGGAGGTTGCGCACGGGGGCAGCGGCGGCTTTGGCGGCGCCGGGCACGGGGCGCGACGTGGCCGTGGGTGCCGCCCGGGCGCTCGCCGGCACCTCGTGCACCGGCCCGTCGTACATCCCGCGGGGAACGCCGTGCACCTCGGCCAGCTGCGGGAGAGCAGAGCGGTCAGGCACAGAGAGGGACAGGACAGCGCGACAGGGAACAGCCGCGGGCTGGGACGGGGACAGCGCGACAGGGAATAGCCACAGGCTGGGACGGGGACAGCGCGACAGGGAACAGCCGCGGGCTGGGATGGGGACAGCGCGACAGGGAACAGCCGCGGGCTGGGATGGGGACAGCGCGAGAGGGAACAGCCGCGGGCTGGGACGGGGACAGCGCGAGAGGGAACAGCCGCGGGCTGGGATGGGGACAGCGCGAGAGGGAACAGCCGCGGGCTGGGATGGGGACGGTTCAGATTGGATACTGGAAAAATTCCTCCCTGGAAAGGGCTGCCCAGCCCTGGCACAGCTGCCCAGGGCAGGGACGGAGTGCCCATCCCTGGAGGGATTTAAAAGCCGTGTGGATGTGGCACCTGGGGATATGGTCAGTGGTGGCCTTGGCAGTGCTGGGGGATGGTTGGACTTGATGGTCTTAAAAGGGACTTTCAACCTGGCCTTGGACACTTCCAGGGATGGGGCATTCACAGCTTTTCTGGGTCCCATCCCACGCCTGTGGGAGCTGGCACAGCCCCATCCCCATCCTGCCCTAACTCCAGGCACCCCTGGTCATCCTGGAGACGCCAAGGCACCCCAGAGTTGGGTGTCTTGCCTCTGCAGGCGAGTAGGGTTGCTGATTCCTGCTCTGCCCTCATCCAGGATGCAGCATGGAAGTGCAGCAAGGGAAGGAGGGCAGAGCTATTAAGAAGCTTTTTTCATATTTGCATGTCTTTGTGTCTCCTTAACAAGCTGTGCCAACACATAGGAGGATTTATCCCCTGTATTTCCAGTACCACTGGAACGTACATCCCTCACCTTCTGATGGCTGCAGAGCAGGCACTGGGAACACAGTACCAGAAACTTCTCTAGCACAGGTAGGAGAGGAATTCCAACCCCTACCTCAATAAATCAAAATAAAACTTTGCTAGAAGTCATATTTTTGCTTTACAACATTGTAATAGGCAGATGATACTAATAAAACGGACATTATGAGCCCTAATACTACACTAGGAATTACTGATTGTGGTGCCAGGCCCCGCACCACAGCAGTTCCATGGCAACACACAGACTTCCAAGGCCTAGAAAGAAATAACATTAAAAATATTCCTGCTGCTGCTGCTGGTTTGCCATCACAGTGACCCAAATCCACTAATGCAGACATACTGTGGTGAAAACACAGGATTACAGCAAATAAAACTCTCCTTACCCTGTTTCTTGCCTTTATCCTTTTATAAACAAAATCTGGGAACGTCTTTCTAGGAATGAAGCGCCCCGACCCCTCGGTGACATGCAGGTTTCCATCTTCAAGGACAACTCTTCCCTGACTGATGACCACACTTGGGACCCCGTGGCACTCGGTGCCCTCAAATATGTTGTACTCCACGTTCTGGAAAAACCAAACCCCAATACTCACCCCTGGTAGGATTTCAGAGGAGGAGGTGACAGCCAACAATCCCCCCATAGTTGTACACGGCTCCTCGTGCACCAGCAGTCAGAACTAACTAACCCTTCAGATTTCAAATAAAAAGGTTCCAATGGGATGAGCTAAAACAAACTGGAATGGAGAAACTAAACCCTAAAAACACTCAAACTATAGCAATAGTTTAGTACTTAAAACAAGTTCAGCATGCACATTTGTCTAATCCACAGAGAACACACTGACCCTAAGATTTCTGTGCTGGACGCGCAGTGCCTCACAGTGGTCACTTAGTACCAATCCCACCCTCTACAGCAACCAAAGGATATTTTCCTTGCATTTTAAAAGCAAATGCAAGGTCCTTCATCACTTTTCCCACACAGAGCTCCTCCCTTGCTGAATGAGCTGACCTTTCTGAGGACATACATTGCTCTCCAGCTCTCTTCCAATTCTAAACCCAGCTCCGGTAAATAATTTTTAAAATATTTTACCAAATTGTGGGTTTTTGCCGAGATGATTTTAGTAGCCTTGGGGTTCCACACAACCAGGTCAGCATCGGCACCCACAGCCACACGGCCCTTCCTGGGGTAGCAGTTGAAGATCTTGGCAGCATTGGTGCTGGTCACTGCCACGAAATCGTTCTCATCCATCTTCCCAGGGACCTGGGAGGGAGCAGGGGGGAAGGATCACAGATGGAGATGGCCCCATGGCTGGAGGAACCACTGCACCCACCCACGTGTGGTGTGAGGGTCTGTACTGCCACAAGGTGTGGTTACAGGGGAAGGGAAATGGGGGGCTGAGCCCTGTCCCTGTGGGCTGAAGGATACAAGAGATGCTTTAGTTTTCCT
Organism: Grallaria varia; assembly: GCA_013396735.1. Lineage (NCBI taxonomy): Eukaryota > Metazoa > Chordata > Aves > Passeriformes > Formicariidae > Grallaria > Grallaria varia. The sequence continues at coordinate 578,288 of VWZG01003515.1, read as the reverse complement.
GGAATGTAAGGTAGACACTGTGAAGGCATTTGTGTGTCACAGCCTCTCAGCAGCAGCTCCCTGAAGCTCCAGCAGTGTCTAGACAGTGTCAGTCTCCCTGCTGGTCTGAACTCAGGAGGCTGTGACAGCCCCGAGCACAGGCACAGCTCACATTGCACCTACCACACACTTCTCCCAGATGATGGACATCCGCTCCTCGACGCCGTTGGTGCCCTCGGGGATGAGGGTGAAGTTGTCCTTGCCCACGGCCTTCTGCGCCGTGCTGAAGGTGCAGTGGGCACTGCCAGTGACCTGCAGGTCCCCGCTGGGAAAGGACAGGGCAGGGTCACGGGGGGCACTGCTGGTGCCAATGCCACCTCCCCCATCTCCCAGCAGACTGCGGGGGCACCCACGGCCCTCTGGGCTCCACAGGCAATGCCACTGCTGGAAACGGCATCAGGATGGGTCCAGGCGGGATGCAGACAGGGCAGAGTGCTCAGGGACCCGTGTGACGTGGGGCTCACCTGGCCAGGAGGGTGGTGAGGTGATCCGGCGTGGTGGGGTCGGGGCTGATGGGGGGGGACGTGACGAAGGCGGCAGCTTTGGCCCAGTTTTTGCTCCAGTAATGGGACCCGTCAGTGCCCAGGCTGGCAGTGATGGGCTCCCCAAACACCACCGTGCCTGCAGAGCAAGAAGGGAATGAGGGCAGTCACACCACGTCCCACGGGCCCCCCACACGGCACAGACATGGACACGGTAACTACACACGACAGTGTCACTGATTTCAGCATTCCCAGTGTTTCAGACTCACATTAATCCTTTAGATTATCTCAGACGACTGGGAAATGTCAGAGCAAGTTCTGGAGCTGTCTGTTCTCTCCTTACAGCAGACACACTCCTACAAGCCTCCCTTTAAACCAGTCCCGTGTCCCTCTGGCAGCTGCCAGGCTGGGGGCAGAGGGGGCTGTGCCCCCAGTTCCACCCTGCTCCCCACGGGATCGCTCCCAGTCCTTCCCACTCCACCCCAGACAGAGTTTGGAGCTTGGTCCAGAGCTTCTTCATTCAGTTCATGACAAATGATCACAAACGAATTACTCTGCTTCTCGGGTGTCACAGTTCCAAGCTCATCCCCTCCAATCTTCCCAGCTCTGAGCAATTAGCTCTGCACACCCTGCCAAGGAAAGGAGCCTGAGCTCAGCCCCCAGGGCTGGGAGAGTTGGGGTGGGAGAGAGTGCTCAGCCCTGGCAGCTACAGGGAGACTTCTGGCTGGATGCAGAGGCTCAGTTGGCAGACATGGACCAGCCTTACCTTTCCTCTTTGCCTGTGCCAGGACGTCGGCGGCGCCCCTGCTCATGACTTTGGTGATGTAGAGGGGGCAGTTGGCCTGCCTGGCGATGGTGATGGCTCGGTACACGGCCTCTGCCTCCACCTGTGGGGACAAGGACACGGCAGGGCTGTCCCGGGGCACCGCACGGCAGCACCGGGGGCTCACCGGGAGGGCTGCGGCGGTACCTCCTCGGGATGGCTCAGGACGTGCCCCTCTGGCCCCGTGATCCCCTGCTCCAGCAGCCTCTTCTGCTCCTGTCAGGGCAAGGAGGAAGGAAAGAGTGGTCAGTGGTGGGCACAGTCTGTCCAGAGCCCCACAGGACACAACACACCTTGTCCAGAGGCACCCCAGGGTGTAGGGAGACCCATGAATCTGCCCAGGTGGCTCCATGTGCGTGGACACCCCACACCCCCTCCTGGAGACCTGTCCTGTGCTGGGGAAACATTCCTGGATGGGAACTGCTGTGTCCCAACAGCACCCTGGGACCTTCCCACCCCTCCACCCACAGTGCTGGGGTACAGGGATTCATACCCATCACAGCTCCCCCCAAGGCTGTCCCAGCCCTATGCTCAGCTCCAGCAAAGGCAGAGGTGCCTCCTGCACCCCTGGGCCTGCCTGGAGCAGCTCAGGAGCCCAGGGAACAGACAAAGATGGGCACAGTGCCTGTGAGACTGTCAGTGGGGTGCAGCAAGTGCCACCTCCCCCGAGCATTCCCTGCCCCTGTGCACTTCACCACATGGCACAGAGGAAAGGGTGACAGATGCTGGGATGAGCTCTGGGATGCTCCAGGTCACTCACGTGGCACCTGAGGGCAGATGTCCAGCACAGCCCTCACCCTGTCCCTCTGTGCTGTTCTGTATCTTGTAACCTCCCACTCAGCTGGCACTAATGCAAGGACATTATCTGCACCATGGAGCAGATCTCACAGGATCCTTTGAAGGACCCTGCCCTTAGAGGATGTTTATTGCTCTGTATTCCTGTCACAGATCTCCTCTGGGTCTGTCCTCAGGGCTCCAGTGTCACCGTGCTGGCAGTTTACAGAAATGCTGCTGCAGACTCTGAACTGCCTGGGGTCACGTTATGCTCCACGGCCAGCTGAGGAACAGGTTTCTCAGATAAAACCCCAGGAGGTGGGAATTAGCCTCTATCCTGTTTGTTCAAATAAGCCCATTTGAAGGATTGGATTCAGCTTTCAGTTTAACCTTCCTCCCACACCAGACTGAACACTGGCATGAACGTGAGCGGAAGGAACTGCCAGTCTAACTCCTCCTCATGTATCTGACTGCAGGCTGGAGCCAGGACTGTCTTTTCTATGGGCAAAAAGGAAAAATAATGCCCATGAGCAGAGGCTGCAACAACCAAGGAGTTCCCAAGTGCCCAAGTTGGAGTTAAACACTGCCAAGTGTCATGGGCATTATTGCAAAATATATAAACCTCCTGATCTTCCCGCAAGCTCCAGATTTCTAAACAACACAGACAATACAATAAAGCATCACTTAAGTCACCCCTTAGGGACCCCCAAACCGCCTGCTGGGAACCATACAGATTCCTCTGCTGGAACCCACACATGTGTGAGGATCCACAAGGGCGCTGAGGGTTCCACAGGAGACCCTGATCCTCCTGTACATTCCTCTGCCTGCACACACTGCCACACAGAGTCCCCTCAGCCCCTTCCCTCCAAGGCTTTGGGGCACCAGCTCACACTGCAGGGACAGGGACAGGGACAGGGACAGGGACAGGGACAGGGACAGGGACAGGGACAGGGCAGGGTAGGGCAGGGGCAGAGCAGGGGCAGNNNNGAAGGGACAGAGGCAGGGGCAGGGCAGGGACAGGGGCAGGGCAGGGACAGGGTAGGAGCAGAGGCAGAGCAGGGACAGGGGCAGAGCAGGGGAAGGGACAGGGCAGGGCAGGCACAGGGACAGGGCAGGGCAGGGCAGGGGCAGGGCAGGGCAGGGACAGGGGCAGGGCAGGGCAGGGCAGGGCAGGGCCAGGCCAGGGCAGGGCAGGGGCAGAGCAGGGATTCTGCCCCCGGTGCCCTGGTGACCCTCCAGCCTCAGTGGACACTGGACACCACCATGGTACCTCCTCGATGATGTCTCCGTTCTCCGCGTGCACTTGGGCAATGGCACCCAGGTCTCGGATGATGCAGAAGATCTCGTACATCTGCCAAGGCAAGGAGGTTCCCAACATCAGACCCATCCCTGCCCATGTGCTGGGTGAGGGGGGTGGCTTGCCCTGGGTGGCTGTCCTACCTGGGCATCGGTGCACTGCAGCTTGTCCTTGTAAGCCATGAACACCAGGAAGGAGTTCACACCTGGAGAAAAGAAAACGACACGTGTGGTTCTTGTCCCACTGAGAGCTCACTGACCTGGGCAGGGCTGAGCAAGGGTGCTCGAACCAGGGGGCTGTGCTGGAGAGGGTCAGACTGGAAGCAAAGCAAGGCCAGGGGCTAAAGGAGAAGTGTCCCTACAAGAACTGACCCCAAAGCTTGGGAGCTGTGAAAGAGAATAAACCCCTATATTTGGGTGTACCTGAACCAGAAAAAGAAAACCCCATGGTCCATGTCTGGGTTGGGTGCCCTCTGTGACTGGATCCAAATGCAGTCAGCTGCTTCCCTCCCAGGATGGGTTTTCCTCCAGTGATGGTTTCAGTCTGTGGCTTATCCTCAACTTTGGACAAGGGATGGAGTGCCAGGACAAGAGGGGATGGCTTCCCACTGCCAGAGGGCAGGGTTAGATGGGATATTGGGAAGAAATTCTTCCCTGTGAGGGTGAGCAGGCCCTGGCACAGGGTGGGCAGAGAAGCTGTGGCTGCCCCTGGATCCCTGGAAGTGTTCAAGGGCAGGTTGGACGGGGCTTGGAGCAACCTGGGCTGGTGGGAGGTGTCCCTGCCCATGGCAGGGGTGGCACTGGATGATCTTTATGGTACCTTCCAACCCAAACCATCCTGTGATTCTATGAACTGCTGCTGTATTTTATACGGAGCAAGCAAAAATCAATACCAAACTATGATCCAATTACAAATAAAATGTATTTCATGTGTATTCCAAGCTTGGAATAGCTCCATTACTTCAACCACTCTGCATTTTAATAGGAAATTCAGTGTGAATTGCTATGGTAATTGGCCAATTAAACCCTTGCTTGCAAGACTACAAATTACACTGAAGTCATTTAGCTCCACATTAGCATATCTGAAGGAAAATGTAGTCCCAATCATGGCAGTGTGTATTAATGAATGCATGGATCCCTGCCGGGTGGCCTGCTTTCCAGCACCGTGTCCCGCGGGCACTCCGGGATGCACAGGAATTACTGGCACCATGGAGTCTCCACAGAACGCCTAAAGCTGAGTTTTGTTCTCTGCACCCTGTCCTGGAGGGTTTTATTTAAATGTTTTTCTGTACATCAGGCAGTCCACACTGGGGTGCCTGACCCCATCCCTTTTGTTTCCAAACCCCCTTTCCCTGGCCGGGCTGCCGACTGCCCCAAGGTGAGGGCACACAGCCCAGATGTGACTGCAGGAACCTGGTGCCAGTGTCCCTCTCCTGGAGGGCCAGGGATGGGGCAGCCCCAGCTCCCCAGCAGGATGGTGCCCTCGGTGTGCCCCCATTGCCGGGTCCCGGGGCAGCAGCGGTGACACGGCCCCGCACCCGCGGCACCCAGCGGTGACCCCGCTGTGGGTCGGTCTGGGGGCACTGCCAGCCCACGGCTCCCCTGCCCTTACCCTTGTCCTTCACCAGCGCCTCCAGCTCCTCCCTCAGGCCCTCGTGCCAGCGCGGGATGTCCACGTGCAGGCCGTAGTCGCAGCACACCTGGCTGTCGGCGCGGCCGCGCCACTGCTCCAGCGCGGCCACCAGGCTGGTCCCGGGCTCTGGGCACACATGGTCAACTGGGGAGACACCACGCAGCGTTAGAGATGGTGGGGACACCACGGGACACCTGCTGCTGGGACAGGGGGCTCCTGCAACACCAGCTCCTTTTACAGCGCCGGTTAAAGATGATGGATAACGAATCTTCAGGATAAAGTGATGCAAACGGGACAAGCAAACTCCAAGTTATGGCTGTTCTGCCTTCTGTTTCCCCAGCACAGCACTGGGAGTGGCTGGTGACCAGCCCCTGCCCTCACACACCTGCTGGGGGACATTTCCCATGGGCAGCACCCCCTGCCCATCACATCCCTCAGCTCTGCCCCCATTCCCAGCAGCACTGACTGTGGGGTCCGCAGGGAGCTATGCCAGGACTGTTGAGACTGCTCTGGCAGTCACATACCACAGTGGTCCTTGGGATCAGAACAGGAACAAAACAGAGGTCAAAATTATTTTACACTAGCACAAAAAAAAGAACCTGTGCTCGGAGCTGAGAAGCTCAAAAAAACACCCTTGCAAAGCTGTTGAAAACATACTGAAAGGTGTTTAAAGTGTTCTTTTGTTTTGTTCTCTGATGATATGAGGCAGGAGCAGCCATGTATTTTTAATATATGTGTGTAGCAAGGGAAGGAGATTCTGCAAGGCACATACCACCTTTAATTAGGTTTGCAGTGCTTTGATTTCTCCAGCAGAAATTAGCATTTCTTTGCTACAAGGGTAAATATCTCTGCAGCGACTCAAGGCCGGGTGTATTTCGCTAGACAAGACGCTACTCAGAAGGCCGTTGGAAGGTGCTGCCCTTACTGATCATGGTGGTGCCTCCTGCCAGCGCTGCCCGGGTGCCCTGGCAGAAGCCGTCGGCCGAGCTCAGCCCCAGCGCCGGCGCCTGCAGCCGCGTGTGCACGTCGATGCCGCCCGGCAGCACCAGCTGCCCGTGGGCAGCCACCGTCCTTGCGCCGCCAGGGACAGGCAGGTTCTCTCCAATTTGTCTGAAACAGAAACCAAGATCTCCTGTTAACTGGCAACAACTTTGCAGTGAAGATGCCAAAACAACCTCAGTCTGCAGGGCTGGGTTATCCCCAGGCTGTTGGTGCTTTGGAAGTTTTTCCGGCTGCAGAACTACAACCATGTAGCCCTTTCTTGGCACTACTCTAAAAAGCTGCCCCTGTTCTTCAAAAAGGGAACAGATTTCCGAGAGAAAAATGATGGGAAGCAACTTTGTTCAAATCCCACGACACTGTATCATTCGAAAAAATTACATTACCAAATATAAATTTTTAACTTACTTTATTAGACCGTCTTCCACATAAACATCTGCATAAAATGACTGATCATCATTGACAATTTTTCCACCTTTGATTAGAAGCTGGTCACTCTAATGGGAGAAAAAAAATCACATTTTTTTAAAGACTCCTTTATTTAGATGCCTCTTTACTTACTCTGAGCTTTATTAAGTCTAGGGCTTAATATTTTCCCTCCAATCACACAAGTTTAGTGACTATCCAGACTATTCTACCACTGCATTTGGAAAGGGAACCATATAAAATTGTCATTTGGAGGAGCAGAGATCCCTGATGGGCAGCAGGAGCCAGGGGAGCTCCAGTACCCCCAGCTACAAGGGCTGAGCTGTGTCTCCAAGCTGTGTTCCTGCCTCCTCCCTCAGCTCTGGGTATTGAGACTTCGCAGTGCATCCCTGGTAATTTATTGCCATTCATTAGTTTTCACAGTCTGGCTGGATGCAGATAAAGCCTCAAGGACTCTCCTCACTTCAAAGCCAGACACTGGCACAGTTGTCAGATTTGCAGAATCTTTACCCAGAATCTTTAACTAGAAAATTTAGGAAGCAGCAGCACTGATGTCAATGTGAAGCTGCAACCTAATTTCAGAGGATTCCTTTCCTGCTCTCCGGTGTTGCTAAAAAAATTACCAACAAGGCTGAAATAGGCAACACAAAGAGCATGGCCTGGGCACAAAACCAGGCGAGGGAATCCCGAGCACGTGGCAGCACAGCCCAGAGATGCTGCACCACACAGCTGATGCAAAACTGCCTGGAAACATATGGGGGCTTCTTTAAAGGAGCATTGCTGGCATATAAAAAAGTAAAAACAAAGAATCGTGGGTTGTTTTTTTTTGTTTGTTTGTTTTAACTCTCAAGTATTTATCCTGTCTTTATTGTTTTCCCTTGGCCCATAACATCAATCAAAACAAGTCTCAGTGTTGGTGCCCCACGGGAGAGCCCGACGGTCCTTCCCCCTGTGGGGCGCATCTTCACCCCATCCCCACCCCCATCCCTTCCTTGCTCCATCCTCATCCTCCCTTCATGTCCATCCTCACTGCATCCCTCATCCTGCCCCCATTCGTACCCTGATCCTGCCCCATCCCCATCCTCACACTGTCCCCACCTCCAGCCCCGCTCCAGCCCGCACAGCGGGATGTGCCGCCCCAGCACCGCGGCCGGTCCCGCTCCGGCCCCGCCGGGATGTTCCCCGGGGCGCTCTGCCACGGCCACCAAAGGGACAGCCAAAACAACACACAAGGCATCGCCGAACAGGGGTTTGTCCCGCCTCCCGCTGGGAAACGCCGGCGCCGGGAAGAGGGAATGCCCTGCCAGAGAGCCGGCCCGGGAGCGGCGGCGGGGCCGGGGGAGCCGCGGGGGGAGCGGGCGGGACCCCCGGGCTGGGGCAGGGGCAGGAACGCGGCGGAAAGGCGCTCAGAGCCCCCGGCGATAAGAGCATTTCCAGGCACATCCCCGACCCTCCATCCCTCCCTCCATCCCGCAGGGGCAGCCGTGCCCGTCCCGCGGCCGCAGAGAGCGG
>VWZG01003515.1:517655-569419 GCA_013396735.1 Grallaria varia | reverse complement strand
CGCCCCGGCCGCGCTCCCGCAGCCGCCGATGGAGCCGCCGATGGAGCCGGGCATTGCCGAGCCCTGCGGGGACAGTTCTGTCCCCCGAGGGAGGAGCGGCCGCTCGGAGCCCGCGGAGCGTCCCCCGCACAAACCCCGCGCCCCGCCGGCATCGTCCCAGAGCCCGCGCCCGGCGGGGCTCCTGCGGGGAGCGACGGGACGGGACGGGACGGGGGGGAATGGAATGGACAAGAGGGCACGGGGGTAAGCTCTGGGAGGGGAAATTTAGGTGGGATATTNTGGATATTAGAAAGAAATTCTTTACAGAAAGAGTGATCAGGCATTGGAATGGCCTGCCCGGAGAGGTGGTGGATTCACCGTCCCTGGAGGCTTTTAAGATGAGGTTCCACGTGGCACTGAGTGCCATGATCTGGGAATCACCGTGGGGTTGGATCAAGGGTTGGATTTGATGATCTCGGAGGTCTTTTCCAACCGAGCTGATTCTGTGATTCCATGAATGGGATGGGATGCGATGGGAAGAGACGGGACCAGGACGGGATGCGATGGGAAGCGATGGGAAGAGACGGGCCGGGACTGAACGGGAGGGCATCGGANCGGGGCTGCCGCTCGCCCTCCCGGCGGGGTCTCTGCCCGGGCGGCCCCGGGGGTGCCCCAGCCCGTCCCGGCACAGCCCCGGTACCTGCCGGCAGCCGTCGGGCCGCTCCGCCGGGGCCGCGGCTCTCGGGGGCGGCGCGGCGGGGCCGGGGTCGGTGTCCGGGTCGGGTCCCGGGTGGGTGTCGCGGCGGTGTCCCCCGAGGGGTGTCCCCGGTGCGGAGGCANGCGGGGCCGCTGCGCTCCCGCAGCCGCTGCCCCTGCGCTCCCGCAGCCGCTGCCCCTGCGGAGCAGAGCCCAGCGCCGCGTTAAGAGCCGCCCAGGGACCCCCCGCCCCTCCCGGTGCCCAGCCACCCGTGCCCGTCCCCACGCACGGCCGCGAGGTGACATCTCCCAGCGCCGGTGACGGCAGAGACAGCGCGGGTGGCCCCCGAACCTCCCCCGCCCTCCCCCGGACACCTCCCGGTGCCCCGGGGCCGCCAGGGTCGCAGTCCAGCTTCCCCATCCCTTCTGCCACAAACCAATTCATCCAATTTGAAGGTTTAAAACAGATCTTTTTATTAAAAGTTGACAATAATTTACGTATTTTACAAAGGAATAGAAAGTCTCTCGATATATATCATAGGAATCACGATACAAAAATATGTGTAAAATTCTGTACTCGATTGCTCCAGCCCCTGGTTTGGGGCTGGCGCAGCACTGAACCCCACCTTCTGTATTTTGGATATGATTTTGGGGTTGGATTAGAGGGCACAGGGCACGGCACACCGGCCAGGGGACCGAAAAAACTCCATTTTCTCCATGTTAATGTTTTGCATAAGTTTACAATAATCCCTTTTTATAAACTGTACAACACATAATACAGGGTTGAATACACATATTCACAGGACGATTTCCTGAGTCAAAGCTAAACCTGTTCCTGTGCACACATGCACAGTGCCAGGGCACGGGGTGCCAAGGAGCCGCTGTCCATCCAGGGGCATTGCCTCTTCCTGGTCAGGAATTCAGTTCACAAGCCATGTAAGGCACTCAAGGAATCACTGAAGGCTACAGATATTACAGAGCAGGATACTGGAGTTAACAGCCACGTTCTCCGACAGTTTGAACAAGAAGTCCAGGCCTGACGCACACACAGTGGCATGTTTGGGGTGAGAGTGGCACGCCGGGCTCCTGCTGCTGTGCGCCCGCACTGAGGGGCTGCAGGGACCCCCCAGGGGAGGGCACTGTCCCCCCGCCGCGGTCCGGCGGCTCGGAGACCGTGTTTGAAAAGGTGCACCAGAGCCAGAGGTGAGGAGGGAGCGGCCGAGACCCGACACAGCGCATCTCACAGACAGTGCCGGCTCCAGCCACGGCCGGGGATGGATTCAGCAAACCCATCACACGGAGCCCAGAGGGATCACAGGCAGCCACCGAGAACCCAGTGGAATCCCTTCCCCTGCAGCCAGGGATGTCAATCCCGACTGTGCATTTATACGGAGGAGACAATTCTGAAAACATTCTTTGAGCCATTGTTTCTTTCCTATGTACAAAACTTCTTACATATTTATAGTGACATAGAGATAAGCACAATCCCTTATTTACACACAGAGATGTCCTGTACAGTTGACTTTGTAAACAAAACCCCCAGGATAGAGGAAGGGGAGTCAATGGGAAAACATCACTATACTTGAGACAGAAACACACAACAGGCAAAAGCATGGCCTGAGGGAAGAGCCATGAGGTGGACCCAAGACACTTCCTAACACACACCTCAACCACCACTTGCAGGGCTTCCAGTAAATACAGTTTTTTAAGACATCAAGTGTTTCAGTAGAGCTCAAAATGGACCTGTTTAGGTGAGAAATGCAGATGCAAAAATGCAGCCCATCCTGGAATCCCAGCACTGGTATCAGGATCTGATAGAACTGGAGATTTTTTAATTAAGTCCATAATGTGATCATTTGCTGATATCAAAATCCACAACCATTGCCTTAAAATGTTGTATCCCTTCAGTACAAATAACACATCTGACCAACTCACTTCCTTGTGTTTCTGCAGCTGAGCCCTCTGTGCTGGGTTAAAACAGATGGTCAATGTACAAGTGTGGGGAGAGGGTTTAGAATTTCAGTGACAAGGGGTTTTCTTCATAGCTTTATAAACTCCTCTCAAGCTTTGGAAGCGGTGCAGGTACCTACAGAACAAAATAAACACAGGAATTAACGACAGTTGGGCTTCTCTCCCCACTTCAGGATTTTTAGTTCCATTCCATGGGCTGTACTGGGTTGTGTTAAGCAGATCTCAGTTAAGTGTAAGTAGGAGTAGGCTTAGCCAATTGCTGGGTTTTCCCTGAAAACAAACAAACAAACAAACAAACAAACAAACAAACAAACAGAGGTAATTTATTAAATGTCAAATATACTCTTTTCTCTAGGCTGTACCACACATCTTATCATTCACTTTCCTTAAGCAATACTCCCCTAGCGGTTTTGGGTAACAATCAGAATATTGTGATGATAGTGATGAATCAGGAATTTAAAGTTTGTCTCATCTGGCAAACTCTGAGAGGATGAGTTAATAACCATGGAGCCAAATTCACGCCCTCAGTTGAAGAGGGACAGCACCAAGCACGTGGTGTCCATAGGTGGGAGGGTGGTCCTGCAGATGCCCTGACCTTCCCACATGCCCTCCTCGGACCTATCTCTGTGTTCTCTATTTCACACTCAGCTATGAGACCAACGCCAGACGGAAGGGCAGTTTCTGGGGCGGACACACTGGAAGCAGAACAGTTCAGCCAGTGACTGGAAAGGAGAGAACCTCCCCAGTCCCAGTCTCTTCTCCATCCCCCATTCCTTCTCCATCCCCCATTCCCTGTCTCTTCTCCCATCAGATCTCACCAGCAGCTGAGCCCCCCCTCCCCAGCACAGCCCCTGCACAGTGCAGGGAATGAATTAACCCTTCCCTGCCCACTCGGCCAGCAGGTCAGAGAATCCCAGACTGGATTGTGTGGAAGGGACCCCAAAGCTCATCTCATTCCCCCCCGCCATGGGCAGGGACACCTTCCACCAGCCCAGGCCCTGGAGGTCAGTGGCCCTTTTGTCCCTCCCTGAGGCTTTGAGACAGGGGTACAGTGCTCACAGGCGGACAGTAACACCCCAAGAATTTTCAGAAGCAATTCCTGAAAAGACACGGAACTTCAGACAAACCAAGAGTAACTAAGCCCGGCTTTTCCAGGCGCCCCAGGCTTTGCCTCGTGCCCGGCTGTGTCCGTGCTCTGGCACGGCGCTGTCACAGCGGCTTTGGGTGAAGGCAGACGCGGTGCCTGCGCTGCCACTTCAAATGTCACTCGGTGCGCCCGGGGCCGGCGGCGCCTCCGATAAAAGGCACGGTTACCACTCTCTCACCCCGCTGTCTCCTGCCAGAGAGGGATTCTTTTAACAGAAAGCTGTAAAAATGGGACAAAAGCTTTTCAAAATGGGTAATGGATGAAGCGCTAATATTTGTGCATCTGAGCGTTCACAGCTTGTGGAAAATGGCAGCTTTGCTGAATAGAACAATGCAGGAATGCAATTCCTCAGATTATGGGTCAGGTTTCATCTGGAAAGGAATCAGAGAATCCCAGACTGGTTTGGGTGGGAAGAGACCTTAAAGCCCATCCAGTGCCACCCCCTACCATGGGCAGGGACACCTTCCACCAGCCCAGGTTGCTCCAAGCCCCGTCCAACCTGCCCTTGGACACTTCCAGGAATCCAGGGGCAGCCACAGCTTCTCTGGCCACCCTGTGCCAGGGCCTGCCCACCCTCCCAGGGAAGAGTTTATTCTGTACATCCAACCTAAATTACCCTTTTCCAGTTTGAACCCATTACTCCTTGTCCTGTCACTACAGCTCCTGATGAAGAAGGGTCTCCTTCGTCAGCACAGCCTCTTAGCAAGGCTGCAATGGAAGGATATAGACAGAGATATGGATATGCTTCTTTCTTTGTAAGTGGTGCTGAGGGGATTTGCTGGGTTTGTTTAAACAGCCCACCTGGAGCTGAAGTCCCATTTCCGTGCCCTCGCTGGCCATGAGCCCCAGTGAGGGGCTGGGGGCCACAGCTGAGCCCACCGGTGGTGGCTGTGGATGGGCTTGGGACACAGTTTGGAATCCAGAGTGGAACCCAGCCTGGGACCCAGCCAGGACCCAGCTTGGAACCCACCTTGGGAACCAGCTGCCCTCTGTGGGCTGTCACTGGGACAGATAATCAGCCCCCCAGGATCCATGAGATGGCATCAGAGAGCCCTGGCACAAACACTGCAGCCTTGGGGGCTGAAGCCCACCCTCACCTGGGAGCCCACAAGCTGTACCCCTCAGATATGTGAGTACAAAGTCTCTGCTGTCTTCCCACTTATCCTCCACGCTGAGAATAAAAAGGTTAAGGACAATGGGCCAGACTTGACTTCCTTTGTCTTTTTCCCTTCCTCTCCCACTGGATCCACATACACAAGGACATTTATGGCATATTCAATCCTCTTGTGTACATATATCCGAATATAAACACAGCCATCCCACTGGGACCTACTGCAGGGCAGAGAGGGGGTCCCAGAAAACAGGGAGACGAGAAATCATGAGCAGAATGAAATACTGAGGTGGGTTATTGACCATTGCAAACAGATAAAAACCATGCCCATTTAGTTCCAATAGGTTCCATGGAACGGGGAACATTTTCTGTCAGGGAATATGACAGGGCAGGTCACCGGTGAGGAAGAGGGGACACCACTGGTTTGTTTTTCCCCTTCTTTCCTGGTGAGAAAGAGGAAGCTCTCTGTTGGCTGCAATGAAGTTATGGGTGTTTACAGCAGCTAAAGATCAGGGCAATAAGTTACAGCTCTTTCCATACTTACACAAATCACAGCTGTAACCCCAGCCTGGACAAAGGGCACTGCTTTTTGAAGATGTTATTTTTGCCAACACCTGCCTGTGTGAGCAGGATGAAGGAGTGAAGACCACTCAGGTAACTCCCTACTGAGTGAAAATTACTCTCTGCAAAAATTGAGATTCTTGATTGCATTTGAGGCCACACTCCCATGGCTCCTGTGGCGGGAGGATGAGTTACTGGCTCTGAGAATCTCAGCAACCAGCAGCCCCTTCACTGTCACATACTTGTTTCTAAATTCTTAATTTTGCATCCCAGTAAAGATACCCACAGTACCTTTTGTTCCTAACTGTGCTGATTTGGGAACTTTTGGGGGTTTCCTGCCGTCAGACTGTCAAAGTAGAAGGAAAATTCCCAACCTGATCCATTTGTGCTGACAAACCCTGTGAGCACAGACTGTGCAGCAGAACTGCCCACGAGCATAAAAGCCCTTCACCTCATTAATATTTATGGCCTGGAATCTGAAACGCCTTTCCTGGCCCCCTCCCGAAGCTTTCCAGCATCTCCAGGGCCTGGGGGGAGGCTGGAGCTGGGCTGGGGATGTGGCACTGCCAGAGCCTGTGCCCCTCACCCAGAGCAGGTCGGGACTGGCAGGAACAACCAGCACAGCTGAGTTTTAACCATTTCTGGTCACTTTTCTACAGTTTCATGCCATAAATAACCCACAAGTAGGGCAGAGCTGGGTTTCTGGCTCTGCCACCACAATTAGGCTTTACCTGTCCTTTCCCAACAGAGACGGGAGGAATTCTGACACAGCCACACTACAAACTGCTTCTGCTACAGGACAAAATAGTGCCAGTCCCTTGAGGCTTAATAGCAGCATTTTAAAAAGTTGTTTCCTTCCATTACAAATCATTTATTTGTGATAAAATCTTGCTACTGCTCATTTGACACACACAAATAGATATGTGCACAGAAGCCTACAGCATTTTCTTTTCATGTTGGATTTTGAAGCAGTGTGTAACAAAGAATGAGCAGAATATTTATAGTTAAAACTATTTAATGACTCCTACCCCACCCAAAATGCAGCACACGGCAGCACAGCTTTGGTTCTTGTGCTCCCACCAGAACAGGTTAAATATATCTATTTTAACCCTGCATTGTTATTACCAAAATGGCTGATTCTACACAGAAAACTGTTATTTTTGTCCTTTAGAAACCTGGCTTAGGTTCATTGCTGGTACCATCCCCTAATTATTGGGGGTATTTCATTTGGGTCCATGGTGTGTATATATACTTTTTGCATAATTTGTAAATAATATTAGAATCCTTTTTAAAAAGACAAATCTGTTAGAAAACAGTCATTATGGTGCTGGAAAATATGATACGATAGCTATAAAATACATTTACATGTTGTGTAATATATAAAAGATTGGGAAATATCACTATTTTTTTACACACATAAATAGCATCAATTTGTTTTCCAACAAAAGAAAATAAGAGACGAAAGAGAAACTGTGGCTGCCCCACCTGGGAAGTGTCCAAGGCCAGGTTAGACGGGGCCTGGAGGAACCTGGGATAGTGGAAGGTGTCCCTGCCCATGGCAGGGAATTAGAATGAGACTACTTTTAAGGTCCCTTCCAACCCAAACAATTCCCAGATTCTAATTTAAAGTATTTGTCTTCTATATTTTCAATAATGGGAATTTGATAAATGTCATTGTCAGTTAAGCCTTAGAGAACACTCTGTCTGTAAGGCCCGGGCAGTGAGTTCATACCTGGAATCCTTTATGGCACCTGCATCCATCTGCTGCCACAGCTGGAAGGGCCGGAACGCCACTGAGGACATAAATCCTTGGGCTGGGAGTGTCTCCAGGGGCAGCTGGGATCAGGAATGTGGTGTTTGAGGGGCTCCTGGGAGATCTGCAGACAAAGCAGCCATTCAGCTCCACTCAGCCAGGCAGGCTGAGATGAATTTTGTGTCCTTTGGCAATGGACCTGCAGGAACAGGAGCAGGTTGGTGGCACAACTGGCACTGCCAGAACCTGGGCACTCCTGGGTCAGGGGGAGGCGGGATGGTGGGGTGTCAGCTGCTGGGGCTCAGCTTCAGCAGCCCTCCCTGTCCACACCTGCTCACATGCAGGAATCACACAATCACAGACTATCCTGAGCTGGAAGGGACCCACAAGGACGATCCAGTCCAACCCTCAGCCCTGCACAGACACCCCAACAATCCCACCCTGTCCCTGAGAGCATTGTCCGAATGTACCATCAGCTCTGGCATGCCCACTGCCCTTCCCATGATTTCTGGTTCCTTCCAGAACATGTGCTCCAATGCTAAATCCATGGCCTGGTCTTCCCTACGTGTGAAGCCATAATTGCACAAAACAGCAGGGAATAAACCACCCCCTGGTTCACCCATTCTGCACATCAGCTCTGAAGGGAAAGAACTAAAGCAGCAGCAGCTCTGAGAAACAACAACCCATCCCACCGTGTGGAACACGGTCAGTGCCAGCACTGCTCCCTGCTGCAGACCCCGGGCACGGGCAGGGAGGGGCTGCAGTGCTGGCACAGGGCAGTTCAGCACCACGGGCACCCAGTCAAGCTGAAACCGTGGCACTGAGGCAGGAAATGCAGGATGACACCTCAGCCTCCCTGTCACCTGCTCCTGGGGGAAAGGCATTCAAGGGTGGGCTCAGGGGGGATGTCAGCCCCAATCCCACTGGGCCTCCGGGTGATGGCACTGCCCAGTCCCACTGGAACATCTTTCTCCTGCCCAGGTGACCTTACCACGGCGGGTTTAGGAAACAGCTGCAATCCACACTGCCAGAGATCTGGTGCATTTTGAATGCACAGCCTCCACAGTCCCACCATCGCTCTCTCAGTACAATTAGCACAGGGTGAAGAGTGGCTTTGATGTGACGACGGGTGAGTATTTCACAATCCCTTTACTTCCATGACATCCCAGCGCTGCCAACACGGGCTGGGCTCTCCATGACAGCTGTCCTGACACTCCTCATCCATTTGCTGGATCCCCGGGGTGTTTATAACATTCTTGTTTATAACAAGGAGGAAAGTGACCCCCAGGGCAATGTGCCTTCAGAAAGAGCCATTGACAGAAAAGAATTTCCTCCATCTGCCTCTACAAATCGGCATGAGGCCAGTACAGTCTTAGTTACTTGGACATGTTCTCCTTTCCTGGGGGAGGTTTCTCTGGGATTTCTGCTGACCTGGAAGTGCAGGCACATTGCTGGGCACCTCAGCTCCCTCCCTGTCTGCACTGAAGAGCAGCTCTACAGAGAAAAATTGATTTTAGTGGAGCAGAATGATGCCCAAACCCTACACACAGCACAGGTTTGTGGCAGACATGGCCACCTGTGTGTGAACCTCTCCAGCGTGCTCAGGATGGACCCATCCTGCTTCCAGCCAGGCTGTCCCCTCCCTGCCCCTCAGCTGGCACCCCAAGAACCCCAGATCTGCACCCAGCAGGTTTTCCCCCCTCAGGGGTCAGTCTGACCTACAACATCTGTTTTACACTTTATTGCACCTGGACAGTGACTCCAGGAGACCCGCAGGTGAACGTGGTCCCTCTGCCGCCTGTCCCTTTTCATTCCAAAGGAATTAGTAACTTACTGGAATGATTTGGCACAGTTCCTTGGTTGGGGTTGGGCAGCAGCCACCCTGTGTTTATGCATCGCTATTAAACCAGATTTGGGGTCCTTCCCAATGTATTTCAATCCATAATATTCACAATATGTTTTTATGCTTTTATATATGATCTTACAGCAGCATTGCAGAGGATAGATATTATCCATGAGATCACGGAACAATGGAATATCTCAAGGTGGAATGGACTGTAAGGGTCAGCGAGTGGATGCTGATCCATAGGACACTATGAAACAGCTGCACCACTTTTTTAGGCCTATTGTATGAAATCTTTTGGAATAAAGACCATGAATTTACGAAAAGTTGGGCCATCAGCACTGTGAAGTCATCAAAAAACTTGTTTAATCTGATTAATTTGCATTTCTGCTCAAATTTTGATCCTCTAGATAATATTTAGGTGTTTTGTTGTGCATTTTGGCTCTATCTGCAGTGAAAGGATCAGGTCCCTGACAGGAGCCAAGGAAAGGTTCCTGGTAACTTTTGCTAAAAGATGCTCAGAAAGATAATGTTTCTAATTCCTTTGATGTTACATATCAGTATAACAAATTCCCCAAAGGCTTTGACCTCTGCAAGTCTGGCAAATTAACAATGTGCACGTGAAAATGTAATTGTACCGATACACAGGGGGCATGTACACAAATATTAATTTACAAACAAAATGCATTTTTTTAAAAAAAGCTCCCTTTATAATAGATTTTCCAGCTAATTAATTCTTCAGGCTAACACTGAGTTTGGTACATTACAAAAATACATGTCCTTATTATTTATGAGAACTCAGCAAGATCCAAATTAAGGGGTAGAACTCCTCAGACGTGATGAGAACTGAACCTGCTCTGCTTGGGCAACGAAGGATAAAATGAATGATTATCTTTAAACCAGCTTTGTGGACGAGGCTTTTACGCTGCCAATCTCAGCTCTGTACAGAGTCAGGCTGAGCTTTCTTTCTGAGAGCAAGCTGAGGATGGAAGGCACTGGGGTCCTGAAGGGGAAGCAGGCAAGACACCCAGTTGCTGCTGCTGGGCACAAATTTACAGGATACTTGCACTCTGAAAAAGCTCTTGTCTACTTCTCACAGACACAAGAACACTCTGTGAAGGATTCAAGGCCAGATTGGATGGGGCTTGGAGCAACCTGGTCCAGTGGAAGGTGTCCCTGCCCATGGAAGGGAGTGGAACAAGGTGGTCTTTAAGGTCCCTTCCAACCCAAATGGTTCTGGGATTCTGGGCTGTGTGTGATATCCCTACAACAACACAGGAATGGGGCTGCTTGGTTTTAGAGCCGACCAAAGAAAGGCTGTCCCAGGTTCTGCCCTCTCTGAATCTGCCCAGGAAGCACAACCAAAAGCTCCTGCTGCAATAAAACAGATGTTTGGCTTTGAAGCAAAATCTCAGCAGATCTGTGTCAAAGTGTTTTCCCGTGGGATTTGGCAAACAAGCAGGGGGCAGACTCTGCACAGCCCAGAGCTCCAGGACAAGCTCCAGCCGTGCCTCAGACCTGGCTTAGCTGTTCTTCAGCACCAGCGACATTCCTCCTGCCCCAGGGCCTCCATCTCATCCCGTCTCATCCCTAAATTCAGACTGACATTGTCATTTCTGTGCATTTCAGTCTGGAACAGCCCCTGAGTCAGCGAAGCAGAAACACCAGGCAAGGAGACACCTTAAGCTTTTATATAAATTGACAATTATTAACCCACTGGAAATCTCTTCATTATTGCTGAGCCCAATCCTGCTCTTCATCGAGAACAAGCAATCCACAAGATTCACAGCACAGTGAAAGGGAGTAATTTGAGTCAATTCCTTTGTGCCTTCCCAGGAATGCCTTTGCTCAGTGGGAGTCTCCTTGACGGCCTGAATTTCCCCAACACTTTGCTTTAAACAAAGATGTTTGGGGTCACCCTGCACAGCAAAGATTTGCCAATTAGCATTCTACTGATGAGGCTCATTAGTGCCCTTGTGAGGGAAGTAATTTTCAGCCGCTTCCCAAATGCACAAACTCACACACACAGGGCTGCTGATGGAACCTCACAGGGAATTTCAGCTCCAGCAGCTCCCCATTTCCCTTGTGGATCCTGTCTGGAAGGATGTGCTGGTGACCTCGACGATACCCCAACCTCTGCAGACAGCTGGAGTACACCAGGAACACAGAGCAATTTGATTACTGTTCAAAAGATCAATATATAAAGTGATTTAAAGAAAAGGAATTATCTACAAAACAGAGAGGCTCACAGGGACAGATCTGCACAGGTGCTGAAGGAGGTGACCCCTCTGGAGCTCTGCGGGCTCCTTTTGCCCCCCATCCCACTGCACCTGCTATCTGTGGTTAAAATCATGGAATACAGACTGGCTTGGGCTGGAAGGGTCCTTAAAGATAATCTAGTTCCAGACCCCTGCCATGGTCTTCTCTCTCTCCTTCTAACACTGAAAACATTAAAAGTAATATTTTAATATTAATATTTTCAATGTTTTAATTCAAATTGAAGTAATTAAACTGTAATTACAGCAACAACTTCTGTTACCAGTAGGAAACCTCTACATCCGTGGGTAAAAGTGGATCCCACCCAGTGTGACCCTTCTCAGTGTGTGTGGGGGTGTTTAAGGGTGGGCACAGGATCTAGTCTGGTCTTTCCAATTCTGTGTCACTCAGTCCAGGTTAGCAAGAGATGGCACAATGTGTGCATTAATCAGAAGGAATTTATTTACAGAAGATATTGTGTGGCAGTGATGGGCAGCCCCTCCTTCCTCTCAGGCACAGCATTTAGAGACACCTTCAAGGCCAGGCTCTGAGCTCTCCACGCTCCCACTGTGGGCACACACACACTCAGAGGATCGTATTTGGAAACCATATTTAGCTATAAAGGGCATGGCGTGGTCAGTGCCCACGTCCCCTGGAGCGGTGGCTGGGCTGGGGCACTCAGGGGGTGCAGCAGGACAGCAGCTGGTGGGCAGCAAAAAATAGGGAACAGGGGAAATGATCACCTGCAAGCCAACAAGCATCATGTCCTGGGTGATTCCAGCCTGAGGGACAGGTCTCCTGGTGACCTGCAGGGGCTCAGGGGATTGCACCCCGAGCCAGAAAGCCTTTTGCCCAGATCCAGTAGTGCTGGGATGTAACCCCGGAGTTCATTTAGGATTTGATGGACTGTGTGCTTGGACATGCTGCTGAATTCCTAAAGTATTCCAGTATAAGGCATTCCAGTACTAGCTCGTGTATCACACACAGATTTTCCTGATGCAAACATGGGCTCCAGCACACCCCAGATGTTATTTCCTTTAAATAAACAAATATCAAATGGAGTTATAATTAATGTTGAGGTTTTAATTAAACTGAGATAACTGGGGGAAAAATGTGGACGCTCAAGCCTCTTCTATAAATGAAAGAGCTAACATCTATATGAATTTCTCTTAAATAACTGACAACTTAATTATTTGGATATAGGCAAGTGCTACCCATCCCTGGGACTCTCCAAAATTACTTAAACACACACTAAAAATAACCAAAATGGTATCCCGGAGCTGCTTAGAAGAATAAAATAGCCTGTAAAGCAGCAGTCTGTGATCCTGCAGGACACACAGCTCCCAGTTCCCTTAGGCTGCAGCACCCTCCAGTGGGGTTCCCATCCATGGGTTCTCTGCAATGGGACGCCCTGGTGCCCATTACCCCTGCCTGGCTGCTGTTCCTGTCCGCCCACAGCAGAAATTCAACTTGTAGTGGAATTAGAACTTGGTGCATAAATTTAGTGTATAAGTAATACTTTTAGAAAACACTTGAAGCTGCAGCCTTCTCAGTGCCTGCACTACCTGTGTTTATACAAACATTCATGTTTCTATTTATGTATCTTTATAACCCACATATTTGTGTACCTAGACACACACAAATATTTATACCAAAATATTATTAGAAGCATGCTGAGAAGCTGAGCAGTTGCAAACTAAGCCAGCCAAAGGTACTTTGAGCCCCTCCTGGCCTCCCATGCTGGTGTCACCTCAGACACCACTGTCCCACCTGCCCCAGCACCCTGTGCACACCCAGCCATGATCCCTCTTCCACCCTTCAGAGAATCCCAGGATAGTTTGGGGTGGAAGAGACCTAAAGACCATCTTGTTCCATGCTCTGCCCTGGTCAGGGACACCTTACACAGACGAGGCTGCTCCAAGGTTGGTGCCTCTGTTATCTCTGTTACCATCTGAAGCATCTTAACCCAAGTGAGAGAGACCAGCAGGTGAGGGAGTTTCAGAGCTCAGAGGACACCAGAATAAGGGGGTTTCCAACTGATCAGCCCATCTTACCTGCCCCGAGCTCCATCTCCTTCCTGCCCCGTGCTCCCAGGGATGGGACCTTTGCCGTGGCTGTGCACAGGAGCTCCTTCTTGGCCTTTCCCAGGTTTCTGTGCTCAGCTGCAGATCCCATGTGGTCAGTCACACTCTGGAATTTCTGCTGGATTTCCCCTCTTCACCTGTTTTCCTGGGCTCGAGACCTGTGGGACTTTGCTCCCTCTCCCCAGGGTGGGGATGTTTTCCAGGTGACAACATCTTCCAGGTAACATCATCTTTCAAGTGACAACATCTTCTGCTCCCTCTTGCTGGCTCTCCCAGCCCAGCGTGTGTAGATCAGGGTTAATGTTTTAGTTCACTCTTTCCCATGTTGAACTTTTTGCTGGGATGACGTTTAGCCTTCTGTCATCACTCAGGGACAGCAAATTATAAACTGTTATGTCATTTTTCTCATCATGGTTTACTGAAAACTCAAAAAAAATTAAAAATTACAGGTTGATTTCCTGAATGTAGCTTCATGTTTTTCCCTAAAACTGGGCTCATCAACAAACCATGGGGCATACCCTGTGTTATGAAGAAATACTTTGGGACAAACCTCTTCATTTTCACTCATACTCAACTTTCCATTAATTATTTCTCTGGAACTTTTCCTAAAATCTTCTTTCGAGAGAGATTTTTAAAGAACCATGGATAACAAATATAAACATGTGACGTACAAACAGAACACAGGCACTTCTACACAGAAGCAATTTGCCACCTGCTTAGCAGGGAACCAGAATAATTCAGTGTATCTGAATTAGTTTTACTGCTCCTGACAGAGCTGAGAGCTGTGTCCAGCAGCAGAGCCAGGATTCCATTGGAGGTTAGTTCAAGCAGCAGAGCCAGGACTCTGGGAAGGAGCCTGTGGCTGTAGGAGAGGGAGGAGGAGAGTTTTTGGCTTTCTTTGTCAGCTTAGTTCTATCTTTTCCAAATGCTCCGTCAGGGATTTCAGTGATGTGGATGTGGCCTGTGTAGGAATCTCCACATGCCCTGGTCCAGCTCCAGTCTGAAAGGGTCACAAGGATTGCGTCCTCCATCACCAGTAGCAAAGTATGAGAAAGATTTGGGGGGGTGGAAAGAGCAATGTCTCTGTTTCAGTCTCGGGAAGCAGGGCTGTCTTCCTGGGAATAAGAGCAGGAGCACCTGTAGCTCCCTCAGTGGCCTGGAACAAGATATAAAAACATGGATTAAAGAAAAGCCCATTGGGGCAAAAACAACATGCATGAAACTTCTGTAAGGTTCTATTTATAATTATGCCTTGAATTGCACAACTGATAAACAAGGATTTCTGTTATATTCCATTTACATGGGGAGCGTTTTCCTTAATGCCATCTACGCCATGGTCATTTCTGGCAGCACAAACAGAATTAGGGCAATTTATCCCCTATTTACACGGGGAAAAAGGGCGATTCAGGGAGTACCCGGGCCCTGTGGCACAATGCTTGGAGGAACATCCCCCCATAAATGCCATGTTCTCCCAAACCCCTCTGGTTGCTGTCCTGGAGGCAGGACAAGCTCATGGGCTGCGAGTGGGTCATGCAGGGAGAGGGGCTGAGGCTTCCACAGATTTCCAGCTGGGTTCAGCTGGAACAACCCCAGTGCAGTCAGAGGAATAAGCCCAGACTGGGTGTTTTCCCTGGTTCACTAGAAGTTTCCTTGCTTTTAAGATGGCTTAATTTCTCCTTTTCCTTGTCCTTCCCTCCAAAGAAGGAAATTCTGTTGGACAAGTGTTTGCCCAGATTTCATGGTTTTTAAAGGCATTAGAGATTTCCATATTTGGGCTCTCTGGAGTGCCCAGGAGACCCCCTCAGTCCTACTGATACAGCAAGGGGAAGGCTCTGATGTTTCATGAGAAGAGAAGGAGAGACTGGAGGTGACCCGAGGACTTACCTTGTGCATGTGGCCTGAAGGGCTATGACCAAAGAATGAAAGCTAAAGAGAAAAATAAAAACAAAAATAAAAACTGAAAAGGGGAGGGAAGAGAGGAAAAAATGGAAGAGAAGAAAGAGATTAAGAGTTTACAGTGTGTTTAGCTGAGAAATAAGCTGTGGTTACAGACAGAGTGCAACAAAACTCTCAGGCGAGAGGAAATATGGAGTGTGAAGTTGGATCCAAAGGCTTGGGGGGCTCGACTCATCTCCCCAGAGCCCCCCTGTCCCTTGGACTGATGACAGTCAACCTCTGTCCCCCTGAGCCCAGGCCAGTCACAGCCACAGGCTCAGGGAAAACAGGGAGGGAAAACATCAGCTGTGAGATCTTCTGACATCTCAAAATACCCCAAACCCAGCCCTGCTGAGGTTTGGGTTCAGTCTCAGGTGCAAGTCCAGCTCAGCCCCTGCTGCACCTGACCAAACTCTCCCATGGCCATGTCACTGGAAATGAGCATGTTCAGCTGAGGGCAATTTTGGGGTCAAAGACATCAGCTGTGACTGGAGAATGCCCAGTGACATGAGCTGTGGTGGCAGTGATGGCTGCAGGTGAGGGGAGGACAGCGAGGCCCCTCATTCCTGCTGCTGGGAAAGGCTGGTCCGTGCAGCTCCACAGGGAGATGCTGGAGACAGGAGGGAGGGAGCAAAGACCTGGCTCCTTCCCCAGAGCACCTGCCAACCTCAGGCCTCACTGTCTCCCTTCCCAGGGCAGATGGATCCCCATTCCTGCTGAGTCCCATGTTTTGGACTACACTGAGGGATAACAGAGGGAAAGGCTCAATTTAACCAGTCAGCCTTTCCTTCCCAGAGGGACTGGTGCAAATGCAAACTGGTATCCTGGAGCTCTCCCACTTTCTCTCTGCACTGCAAGCTCCATGAGCACATTTCTTTAGCCCAGGTGAAATGGATAATGGTCATGTGCACACACAGCAGCTGTCCCAGCTGCATGACCTTACCTTTTCCTCTAACTCTTTTATTTGTCTTTTTTGGCCTTCAATTCTTTCTTCTAGCTCTTTAATTCTCTGTCAGATTTCAAATAAAAAAATATTTATTAACCAACCAAATACAGATGTACCCAGAAGATGCATTAGTTTGGGGGATATAAACTGGATGTGCTGTGCTTCTACCAAAAATAAATCAGGTATTAAGCCATAGGCGAGTCCTCTGTGGATGTCACTGTGCGTGACAAAGTCAGGAAAACCAAGAGGCCCCGTGTGCAGGGTTATCCAAGGCCAACCTGCCCCAGGACCAGCCACCTGTGGGACGGCTCTAGGAGGAGAGGCTGGTGCTCACAGGGACCATCCCACCCTGGATCCCCCCATGCCCTGCCCCTGTGCCCACCTGCTGTGCGTGCTGAATGAGCTCCATCCTTTCCCGCAGGATTTGGGCGTCCCTCTCCCGGAGCTCACTCATCACCTGCCGCTTCCATTGCTCCACGGCGCTCTTCAGCTTCTCCTTCTCCTCTTCTGAAAGAAGTTCGGAAATTTTGGCTCCAGCTTCTTGCTGCAGGGCATCATAGAGCATGGCTTCTAATTCCAGAATTTGCTAATCAAAAACAATATAAGGCTGTCAGCTCAACCTTGTCGCTGGTGGGGTGAGGAGTTTGTGAGGAACTGAACATCTGACCCCTGTAAGGCAGCGGGAGCAGTGGAGGGGTTTGTGTGCTGAGCCTCCTGCACAGGGCAGCAGGGAAAACTCGATCCAAAGGGAAATACTTCAGGCTGCCTCTATCCCGTGGGGCTCTGAGCAGCACTGGAATGGGGACAGCCCCTGGGCCCAGCCCAGTCTGCTCCTCAAACACATGGGAACCAGCTTCTCCTTCCTGGGGATGGGAGATGGCCATCGGGGAGAGGAGGGAAAAGGAAAAAAAGGAAAGGAAAGGGACAAAAAGGAAAGGAAGAGGGAAATGGAGAAGGGAGAAGGAAAAAGGGACGTTCAAAGAAGACTAATTTTGTAAATTATAGATATTTTTTACATGTAGTTTTCAGTCCCTCAGTTCTCCTTTCCCAGCACTCCAGCTCACTGCGTAGAGGACCCAGCAGGACCAGTCCAGGCTCCTGCCAGGAAGAAACAACTCCCTGCTCTGTGTGTGCAGATTTTGTACCAGCCAGCTAAAATGCCTCGGTGGGGAGGTGTTCCCAGCCTTTCCTCTGGCAGAGGTGGCAGCTCCAAGAAGCTCCATGTTCAAGGAAATGAGCCTGTCTGGGAGCTGGGCTGTTCCTGCAGTCTCAGGCTGCAGAGCCTCCACCGTGTCAGAAAAGGTCCCTCACATGCAGACAGATGAACCCTCTGGATTCACTGAGATGGAGAAGGGTGTAGGAAATAGGCTGGCAACACCTCCCTGGGGTTGCTGAGCCTGGCACCCCTGCTAGGGCAGGTTTCCTTGCCAGACAATGTCCCCTGCTGTAGCATCCAAGATAAATGATATTCCCTCAAGCCAAAAGGGAGCTGAAATCTTTTTCAGCAAGTTTGAGACAGAACAAGAAAAAAGGCAGCAATTGGTGGCACCTCTGCACACCCTCTCCAGAGCTGGGGGCATCTCGCAGAGTTCTCCCTGGCCTCAGGAGAACTCCACTGCAATGGAATCACAGAAACATTGAGGCTGGAAAAGTCCTCAAGGTCCATCAAGTCCAACCATTCCCTAGCACTGCCAAGGCCACCACTAACCCATGTCCCCAAGTGCCACATCCACACGGCTTTTAAACCCCTCCAGGGTCTGTTGTGATAATTCAGCTCAATCCAAAACCACATTTCTCCACCTGAGGCTGCTGGTGGTGTTTCTTCACTATGGCTTACCAGAGCCAGGTCAGCAGAACACACTCACAAGGACAAGGACACCATGGCAGGAGTTGCAGTACTGAGATAACCCATCTCCATGGGGAAGATCACATCAGATCTCAGAAGAAGATTCTGCTTTCCCTTCTTAAAACAACACCAACACCCTCACTAACCTTGTCCCAGCAAAACACAATTATTTGAGATGTGGACTCAGGTACACAACCATCACCCTTCTCTGACTGTACTGACTTGTGAAGGAAGAAGAGTGTGGGGACATTCCCAGTCTCCCGAGCAGCTGCACTGGGAGCCAAGTGCTCCTTGGAGCAGAACCCCTCTGCAGCAGCCCCAGGGAGTGAGAGCCGTGCAGACAGATTAGTGGTTCCAGCTGGTAATCCTGTTGGCTCCAGTTCAGGAGGGATGGTCATTAGTGGCTCCCATCTCCAGGGGCACAAAGGAAACATGGAAATGAAGCTAATTTTATAAGGCAAAGAGCTTTTGCTACTCCAGCTGTGGGGCAGAACAAAGCTTTCTGCTGCTTTCAGGCTGCATTTGCACCCCAGAGCAAAGCCC
Source organism: Grallaria varia (assembly GCA_013396735.1). Classification (NCBI taxonomy): domain Eukaryota; kingdom Metazoa; phylum Chordata; class Aves; order Passeriformes; family Formicariidae; genus Grallaria; species Grallaria varia. The sequence goes on along the minus strand of VWZG01003515.1, from coordinate 550,748 downwards.
AGCACTGTGCCAGGGACACGTGTGTGATGCCTTCAAAAATACAGGAAAACCAACAACCCTCAGCCCCCTCTGCATGGGCTGCACAGAGTCATTGCACCCACTGCTTCCCCATGAGCAGCACAGCTGAGAAGCTGAAATGTTTTTGGACCCTTTGGTAAGTTTGGGGTCCTGGACTGGGAGATCCATCTCATGGCCGCGAGCCGCAGGGATGCTGAGGGACACCCGATTCCACAGCCCTGGCTCCATGTTTGAGCACTCCTGCAGACTCCATGACATTCCCAGGAGTTTCAAGTGATGCCAAATGCTTCTCCCACTCTGCTGTCACTGTGAGTCTCGACATTCAGATTTCTGGCTTTGTTCAGAACTCACCCAAGACCCAGCTGATTTCTCCTCTCAGGGCTTATCTGTGAGGATGAATCCTACAGGCTCAGCCTTCAGCTGCACCAAACTGCTTCTCAGGACTGCAGGAGATCATGGAATCATGGAATCCCAGTCTGATCTGGGTTGGAAAGGACCTTAAAAACCATTTTGTTCCACTCCCTGCCACAGGCAGGGAACTTGCACTATACGGTGTTAAGGCTGAGACTGCAGATAAAGGGGGCTCATGTGGTTCCCAGGGTTCCCACTGTGCTCTGGTTCCAGATACAGCTCAGCATTTGACAAAATCAGTGATAAAAATCACCCTTGCAGGCCAGAAAGTGTATGGAGTAAAAGCTCCCCCAAATGGTTTGAGATACAAATAGACAACAGGATCCAGAAACAGGCCTAACTACTCATTGCTCCTCAGAAAGTGTAACTGTGCTCAAGGTTTACACAGAACTGAAAAAAATTAAATTGAGATGAAAACTTATGCAATCATGTCTTTTGTGAATATATATTAAACTTTTCCCTCACTGAAGGAATCATGACTGAAGGGATGGGTGAAATGCCTTACAATCAGCTAATGATGAACCTGACCTAAGAGCAATTTCATTTCAATTTTGCAGAATCCTAGAATCCCTCCAGCTGCTTTGGTTACAGAGGCTGTAATCCAAGATCCGAGGAAATGTCTAGGCTAAAATATCTGTTTTGGCAAGAAAAGACAAGTTACTGAGAACATCATTTCCTTATCAGTCCTTTACTGAAACTTCTGTTGAATTAAAACTTATGTTGAGTAAGCTGATGTTCAGGTCCTAAACCTGCAAGGGCCACCCAGACGCAGGGAATTCTGCTCATGAGGAACTCACTGTCAGCTCAGGGTGTAGAGGATTTGGTTCACTCAACCTCTCACACTCCACGAGCAGAGAGTTTCCACAGAGAACTCTCACACTCCATGAGCAGAGAGTTTCCACAGAGAACAGACCACACACATGACACGAGGTGAGTTAACCATGGAGTCATAACTCAGTCAAGAGTGACGCCACTCACCTTGTGAGCCTGGTCCAGGGACTGCTTCCTGAAGTCCAGTTCATCGTCCAGGTAGCCCTTTTGCTTGCTGAACAGCTCCTGAGGACCAAGGAAAGGCTGGCAGTGAGCACCATGCCCCACCACGGCTCCGCCAGCCCCTCCCCTGCTGCTCCTTCCCCTGGTACCTTCTCATTCTCCAGGTCCAGCATCTTCTGCTGCAGTGCCGACTCCGTCACCTCGATCTGCTGGAGCCACTGCACAGACAGAGAGCAGAGCCAGGCCTGAGCAAGGCACACCCTGGGGCCCGACTTCCCTGGGACTCAGGGTGTGTCAGCACACAGCCAGGACTGAATTAAATACAAGAGCAAAATTAACTATATAATTACGTTTTTCTTTTCTATATATTGGAAAAGAGCTGTATTTCAAAGCCTGGCCATTACCGTCTGACATTGCTTTGTTAGTTCAGTACCATTTTAAGTTAAGCAATGTCTGTCTGCATTGCCTGATTGTTACCTTTACGTTGACAGAAACTAGTGTAATTTCCCATAAAGCATCAAGGCATTTTGTGATGGAGCCATCATCTGCATCACCAGTGTCTGCTCTGAGACACACATGTGCTGAGGAGTGATGCCCCGGTCATTACCTTTTCAGCCAACGTGAGGACAGTCCTTGCTTGTATGATGACCACTTGCTCTTCATTGGTCAGATTCTGCATTAAAAAAACCCACAAAACAATTACAACAAATCCCAGTGTCTTGTTATTAACCCACTACTTGGGCCACTTCTGTATTAAATAAATCTGAAATGAAATACATTTGAAGAACAATAAACTAAGTCAGAGAAAATTAGTATTGTAGTGCAACATGGTTGTAAAAGCTGTTGTCAATATTCATACCAAATTCTTATCACAGGTAGGAGTTAATTCTTCAAAACTCTCATATTTACCAAATTAAAAAGGTGATACTGGATCTACTTTTACCCAAAAGGGAATAAGCCCATGGCTACACAGGACAAGATCAAGCTCAGCACAAAGTGCCACTGAGAGAAGACACAGTGTTCATCCCCTGCACAGTCCTCACTTTGCCAGACAAGCCATGATTTTGGGCAGCACTTGTTGAGATGTTGGCTATTCCAGGCATCTTTGTTGCTTCCTTTATAAAATCAAAGTACTGAAACTGGGTTTTGCATTTCATCCCAAACTTCATTCTGACCGCAGGGACAGCAGGAGGAGGGAATCCCCTCAGCTGGGTCTCACTTGTGTCTAGACCTGGCACAGCATCAGCCCACGGGGCAGGGGGAAGGTGGCAATCAGGGTGACTGTGGTGAGCTGCCACTCAAGGCACAGCCTGGGGACAGTGACAGTGCTTGTCATCAGGGACAGAATCATGGAATCCCAGTCTGGTTTGGGTTGGAAGGCGCTTTAACCCCATCCAGTTCCACCCCTGCCATGGGCAGGGACACCTTCCACCAGCCCAGGGTGCTCCAAGCCTCATCCAACCTGGCCTTGGGCACTCCCGGGGATCCAGGGGCAGCCACAGCTTCTCTAGGCACCCGGTGCCAAGGCCTGCCCATGCTCAAGTACTTATAGTTCTGGTACTTCCAGGCTGCCCTGCGGCCCTGGGAATGGCATTTTCCTGGTGTCCAACCTGTCCAAAGGCACAGGCAGAGGTGAGGCAGCCCAGGCGCAGAGCTGTGAGAACAGTGGGGATCCTTCTGCAGTCCCAGTGCAGGTGGTGGGGTCTTCTAGGAGGATCCTGGAGTGGATGAGGGCTCTTTGAGACCCTGGGCTGGAGAGGGGTCTGCTTTCCTCAGCCCCTCATAGCCCTGGGGGCTCTGCTGAGGGAGGACAGCACAGGAGAAAACACACAGGGCACACGTGTCTCCCATGCATATGACTGTGTGATTAGTCACTGCCACTCGTGAAGCAGAAACACTTGCAAATTTCTTAGTGTTTGCTTCTCCTTTCCATGCTGCTGTTGTAACTTTTTGTTTAATAACCTGGTTACTATGAATGGTTTACAGGTTATTAGAAAAAATTAAAGCACACAGCTGCTGAAATGCAAAAGGAAAGCAAATGCAGAGCAAGCAAATCAAGAAACCATGTGACCAGTGGTCAGAAAACAGTAAACATCAACATTATTTTCCAAATAACAGAAAGATTAAAAGCAATATGGTGACATTGAGCCCCTGTGTGGCACTTCAGATGTTACAAATCCTTTAAAAGCCAGAAAATGCTTTGCTCATAGCCCAGACCAGAGGCAGGATAGCCTGTGCAGCACCAAGCCAAGGCAGCCTTGCTCACTTGACACGAGGACAAGTATCCCAAAGCATGCACAATTTATTAAAGGAACATACACTTACGGCGTTATCCCCTAAAATGTCCAATTTTTTCATCAGCTCTGCTACTACTATGTCCTGACAAGAGAGAAATGGAGAACCAGGAGTCAGCACAGAGCGCCTGATTTTGTTTAGGGAGAGGAGGATAGGAAAGGAGAATCCCTTACTGTTACACCTTCTGCCTCGCAGTACACCTGGAGGGGGCTCTTCCCCTCTGTGAAGGGGCCGTGCAGGAAGTTGATGGCAGGGGACCGTCTCTCCCTCTCCTGAAAGGACAACAATTCCTTGGTTACCCACTCTGGTGTGTCAGTCAAATCACAGAGTCATGGTTTGGGTTGGGAGGGACCCTAAAGACAATCTAGTCCCACCCCCTGCCATGGGCAGGGACACCTTCCACCAGCCCAGGTTGCTCCAAATGCCATCAACCTGGCCTTGGACACTTCCAGGGATCCAGGGGCAGCCACACCTTCTCTGGGCTGCAATACATTTCAACAAAACCACACCCATAACGTATATACACAATACAGACAGCATTGAAATTTTGTTTGTAAGTGGCTCCTTTGCTAATGCCTCCTTGGAGAATTTCAGAACCAGTTTCCAAGAGCTCCCAGGGTCTTGTCTGTACAGGCAGGGATACAGAAAACAGAAGGCTCAGGGGATTAACTGCAGTGGCCACGATTACTTCCCTGCAGGTTTAGCAAGAGGTGAAACACTGATAATTTTTGGCAATGTAAACAAAGTTCCTTTTTATTTTATTTCCCCAGGGATGATCTGTTCTGCTTTTACTTCTTTGCCTTTTCAGGACAGAAGGAGAACAGTAAAATGTACATCTACAGCATGAGCCAACCTTTAGGATCTTAAAACTACTTAAGCAGTAACACTGCCAGAACAACCTATGGAGACCATCAGTGTTGATCCCTGGCTGTTTGGGCATTTTTTCCCTTTTATTAGCACTTTGCAGCAAGCCCTTCGGCCTCACTCAGTGCAGCGTGACCCTCTCCATACCCCACTGTTCCCAAACCCACAGTGCCCCCAGCCCTGGCTGGCACAGCACAGAGCAGGACTGCGGCTGTCATATTTGCTCACTTCCAGCTCCAAGATCCTGAATTCCAGCAGCTCATTTTGGTCCTTTGCATCCTGGACATCGTGTTTCAGACGAGCTTCCTCGGCTTCCATCTGTTTGATCTGCAAAATAAACAAAGCAACTCGTCCTCAGCGCTGCTGGCAGTCACTCCTGATCTGCCACATGCTGACTGTGCTGGGACAGAGCTGGGGGCACTGGGAACCCACCCCGGGGGCAGTGGGAGCACTGGGGGTCCCAGCCCATCCCAACGTCAGTGGGAGCACTGGGGGTCCCAGCCCACCCCGGGGGCAGTGGGAGCACTGGGGGTCCCAGCCCATCCCAGGGGCAGTGGGAGCACTGGGGGTCCCAGCCCATCCCAACATCAGTGGGAGCACTGGGGGTCCCAGCCCATCCCAAAGTCAGTGGGAGCATTGGGGGCCACAGCCCATCCTGGGGGCAGTGGGAGCACTGGGGGTCCCAGCCCATCTCAAGGTCAGTGGGAGCACTGGGTGTCCCAGCCCATCCCAGGGGCAGTGGGAGCACTGGGGGTCCCAGCCCATCCCAGGGGCAGTGGGAGCACTGGGGGTCCCAGCCCACCCCGGGGGCAGTGGGAGCACTGGGGGTCCCAGCCACCCCAGGGTCACCATGAGCAGGGACACACCAGCCCAGCCATGGAGATCACAGGGCTTTCCCCCAGTTCCACTGTCCTCACACAGTCTCACTCCAGGACACGTGTGGGCCAACAGGGAATGATGGAAACCCACTTTTTCTGCCAGGTTTATAAGGCTCTTGTATGACACATTAATTACCTCCACAGAGCCAAGTAACACAGATTAAAATACTGCCCCTTCTGCATCCCTTCAGCTACAAATATTGTCTGAATAATAAAAATAGAAGCAACAATAGAACACCTTTTCTACCAGTTCCTGATTTCTTCTGTACAGCGCTTGCTTCTCCTCAATCCACTTCATGTCCTGGGAAGGAAAGGACCAACACTGTAGGTGAAGCTGCAATGTTTATACCAACACAGCAGCAACTATTTCACTAAATCTCACATAAAGAGGGACAGAACAATACTGCATATGAAACTGTAATTCCATTATTTTCTAAAATAATGTCCTAAGCTAAACATGTCCATCTTATTTTAACAGCGTCTGTAATACACAAATAGAATAGAAACACTCCAGTGATTAAAAAACTCTTTCAGGTAAAAAACTGGTTTGCACTAAAAAGGATATGTCTACTATTAAATTTCTATTTTGCTAAATACAAATTACATATTTCTGAAGATCAGGCAAAATAAACCTTATTTGGAAACTAATCTCTTAGTCTGAGGGATATATAAACCCCACAAAGCCCAGAACACTGTTTATCAGCAAGGGCATAAACAATAGCAGGTTATGCTGGAAATGATTTAATATTATTTTAAAGTTCTCAAAACCATTTTCTGTTTATCTTTTAGTTTTTTCTTTTGCTTTTTGTTTGTTTGGGGTTTTTTTTCCCCTCTGGAAAAGTACTGCACAAGCTGGAAAGAGCCTGGGAACATTTCTGGTTCCCTAGCAGGGAGGTGGGGAAGGAGCTGAAGTTGGTTGCAGTGTTACCTGTCCCTGCTCAGCCAGGGCCTTCTCCAGGTCTTCTATCTGAGCCTGGGACCGGTGGATTTCTGCTTGGAGCTGCTCACGTGTCTGTGGGACATGAGGGAGAAAGCAAAAAACAATGAATCAATAAATAATACATAAAAAAAAATAAAATCCAACTTTCTCCAAAAAGCCAAAGCTAACTCAGGTACAAAAAAATACTTGAAACACCAAATTCTTTTAACAAGTGATTTTTAAAGCTCTTCAGCAGAATGAATTTGAGCACACAGCATCAGCCAGGAATCAAATAAAGTCAGGGAGGCGGGATAACGAGGGCAGGGTCACCTTCCACCAGCCCAGGTTGCTCCAAGGCCCATCCAACCTGGCCATGGACACTTCCAGGGATCCAGGGGCAGCCACAGCTTCTCTGGGCACCCTGTGCCAGGGCCTGCCCATCCTTACAGTGAAGGATCCCTTCCTAACTCCTTGTACCATACAACACACTCAAAATAAATGCAATACTTTAAGCCCAGCTGTCTGGAGCCTCAGGGGCTGCGTGAGCACACGGGCAGGCAGAGCAGCATGGGGCACTTTGCAATTTAATTAAGAGGAAAAAAATCTCAGCTATAAGCCTTCTAAACATTTTATGAAGAAGTATGTAATCTCTCAGATCCCAGGAGGAATTAAACACCACGCATTATACATTTAAGGCTATCTGTCCTAGTTCTTTATAGAAAAAGAGCTTAATTTCAAGGATTTCCCATAAAAAATTCTCTCTGGATTTCCCTTAAACTGATCAAAGGTGAAAAGACTCAGCTGCAGCAACGGTGGATCCTCAACAAACCCTTCCCAGAGTGCCTGGTTGGAGTCAGAGACCCTGGAGACCCCCAGCAGCCCCCAGCCCTGAGCCCCAGGTAAGCCTGAGCACAACCTGAGCAGGTACAATGGAACCCTCGCCCTCCCCTGCTACTGCAGCCCTTCATGTCCATGTAATATAAGCCATGTAGACCTTAACTTCTCGTTCTGCATCCAGGGTTCCCCCGACCTGCTCCTGCAGCAGGGCATAGGCTCGCTGCAGGGCCTGGTACTCCATCGTCAGCTGCCGGAACCGCAGCTCCGTCTCCTCCTTGGCCATGCCCTGCAACCAAAAATGACAGTGCCTTAGGTCTGTTTTCTCTAAAAAGTGCCAAAACTATCACTTTTGAAATGCAGTTTGGGAAGCACAGCACTAGGATCTTGTTTATGTGCTCTCAGACAACTTCTCTTCTGTCCCTAAACACTTCCTTCCAGAAAATTAAATATAGAAATAAAAAGATAATCCCCTGCCTTGAAAAGATAAAAACTTGCCATCCATATAACACACTAATGATGCATCACCCTTTCTTACTGTAACAAGGAAAATCATCATGTTAAGGGTGAAAATACAACCTTTTTTAAACAACAAAAGGTTTCTAATCTGGGGAGGAAGCCAAGCCCTGACAGCCTCACTCAATTATTAAAACACAAATCCAAAGCTAATACTTGTAGAAGTGGTGACAGCAACATGAAAGGAGTCCTTCATCTTCTTCATGCTCCTTACAATATCCAGCATGGAATGCTTTCATGTCAGGCTGACCGGAATATTGCACTCAACATGAAATGGAATTACAATGCTGGGTGCAGGCACCAACTCCCCAGCAGCTGAACAGGGGGAAACGCACGGGAAGGAAAAATAAAGAGGCTCGTACATACACAATGGCACTCAGCTTTCCTGCAGTGCAGCACACACCTGGTACCCATCCCGGATCTCTCAGGATGGGGACAGGGATTCACCAGGTTGCCTTTAACAGATCTAATTTCAGCCCAGGGCATGGGTGAACGGGCAGCAGGCAACCTGCAGCCAGGGCTGCCTGAAAGGGCTGCACTTCATCAGGGCCAATTTTCTGTTTGCTACAAAATTCTTGTTAAACCCAGAACCCTGTAATGGTCCAGCGATCTCACACACACTGGAGAATGTGTTTGTAGGGAAGCCCTGCAAAATATCAGGAATACCAATCCCTTTAATCTGTATCACCTTTGTGTGCTCTGCTCTCAGAGCCTCCAGAACAGCCCAACCTCCATAACCCAGTGAGGAACCAACCTTTTCCTGGGGCCTGGAGCTTTAGGGAGATGTTTCCTGCTCCTTCCCCAAACACAAACCTCACCCCCTGTGCCAAGGTTGGAATGGCAAACAGAAGGATCTGACTCAAACCTGCAGCCAAGCTCTGAGTGAACAGATCTCCCAAAGGTTGTCCAACCTCAGCCTTTTTAGACCTCTGACTTATAAACTTGCTGTAAATTTAATATTCTTAGGATATAGTATTTCCAGCTTGGCTAAAAACTGTTAAATTACTGAAGACTTGAGACCCAGAGATACCAACCAACGTGCACAGTATCAAATTTCACATAAATGGTTAACTTTCTGATCTGAGGTGAGAAAGGAATGATAGAACAGACAAGGAGTTCCAATAGGAATTATTAGCAAGGTTACAAACCAAAATGACATGGGGTTTTGATGAGTACCTCTTCCAAGTCATCCTCAGGAGTGCAGGGGGTTTGGTCTGTCCGGTCAGTTTGGTAGGAGATGGAGGAACCATCCGACTCCAGGGAAGCTTCTTCATCATAGCCATAAAACGTCTCCACGACCGGCTTCTGGCAGAGACAAAGGTCAGGAAACGTGGCCGAGCCCTGGACTCTGCCAGCCCCTGGCCTGGGGACAGCGCTGGCCCTGGACACCTGGATAAACTGTGCCTGTGTGGCATCTGAGCGTGGACACCTGGGAGCAACCCCAGTTCCAGGCTGCTGGGAATTCTCACTCTGCGGCTCTTTGGGAACTGGCCCAGCTCTTCATATATGAATACACTGAAGTGTTTTCACCCCATGCCAGTGACAACAGCTAAAGTGATTTAAATCACTGAACTGCAATATTTGCCATTAGGTATCACAGTGTGTGACCTCAGAGCCCTTGCCTTTTTAAATGTATCTCCTCCCAGTTTCTCTGAGGCCAAGCACTCTTCTCACTGAGTGTTCACCTCAGTGTGAGGTTGGACCTGTGCACTGAGAAATGCCTTCTAATCCATCATCATCACCATGATGTCCCCTCTGTCATCACCACAACTGTCACATGAAGAGTCAGATTTTCAACAAGTACTCTATCTGAAAATGTGAATATAATCACCACAGCAATGTGTTTATGGTTTGAAGAAATCCAGTTTTCCACTCAAAACCGCTTTTTGTATAAAAGAACGAGGGGAGTGGAGGTAAAGAAAGATGTACTGCAAATGCTGAAAACCAAAGACAACATTTCACAGGTCAAAAGATATTTTTAATTGATGATTTACAAAAACATAGCTAGATTTTGGCTTTTTGTTTTAATTTGCAGTGGGTAACTTCTGAAGGAGAATCCTAGACTCATTTGGGTTGGAAGGGACCTCAAAGCCCATCCAGTGCCACCCCTTCCATGGGCAGGGACACCTTCCACCAGCCCAGGGTGCTCCAAGCCCCGTCCAACCTGGCCTTGGACACTGCCAGGGATCCAGGGGCAGCCACAGCTTCTCTGCCCAACCTGTACCACAGCCTGCCCACCCTACCACCCTTCCCAATATCCCATCTAACCCTGCCCTCTGGCAGTGGGAAGCCATTCCCTCTTGTCCTGACCCTCCAGGCCCTTGGCCAAAGCCCCATCCAGCTTTCAAGAGAGACAGAACATCTCTAGAAGGTCTGGATGCCACATGCAGGATGACAGGGGTTATCTCCCATCGATCTCAATTAGTTATTTATAGATTCATTAGCTCCAGCCCCACCCTAATTCTTCATCTGTAGGTCACAGAGTGCTTGCAGTCTCTGACATTAAACCTTTCTGTGCCACTACAGTGTTAATATTTATATGAACACCCTGCCAAGCTCTCATTAACTAACATTCCCTTTTCCCTGAGCTCCAAACCTTGCTTCTCAGAACAGGCAATTTCTGCATGTTACTAAACACCACCATGAATTATTCACAACATACACATGTTTTCAGGCAGCACCATTAGAAGATAATTTTGAAATGCATTAATTCATAAAAGTCCCACAGAGCAAGTACAGAACATGGAAAGGCTCAAAATGTGTGATGCAAAGGGGTCCCCTTCCCCTCCCAGATTTTTCCTGAATATGCCAAAATAGTCTGTGAATGTCCTTGAACCATGTCACCCAAATTTAAGCTTAGGACCCATTTGCAGACTCTTCCGGAGAACATTCTCCCATGTGGCTTGAGGCACCTGGAGCACCCCAGAACCAGCACTGCCCATCAGCATGTCACCATCCAAGGGAGCTTTTTTACCTTAGGAATTCTTGTCATTTTTTTCCTTTGCTTCCTGAACCGCAACAACTTATCACGTTCCTGCAAGAACCAGAGACAGGTGTCAGCTGTTGGCAGAGAGCTGCTATTTAAATTAACCACATCAGCACTAGGAACCATTGGGCAAGCAAGAAACAGGAATGCCACTGCTAGTCACTGTCACCAGGCATGGGTTAGTTTGCTTCAACATCTTTCAGGTTTGCATATATAAGTAGCAATTGCTCTTTATATTTTTGCAAATCAAACTAAAATAAAGCTGATTATAAGCAACACTATGTACTGAGAGCTTGAGTGTCACCTTGGAGCTGCTCTGTGGGTGACTGTGGCACTGCAGCCATGCCCTAGCTCTGCTCTCTCTGCCCAGAGAGGGAAGCAGAGACTGGTCCTGCCCCTGGCTCTGGTGGCTGTTGGTGCCCCTGGAAGGTGCATACACACAAACAGCCCCACTGCACTAAATCCTTCCCTAAGGGTCTGCAGGAACTGAGAAAAAGGTCTCTCTTCTGGACTGCAAGCCCAGACAAAGCCCAGGACTGCAGAGAGGGAAGGTCAAAAGCAAAAAGCCTTAGATCTTTCTTTTTAACCACTTGTAAAAGGATGCAATGACATTGTGGGACACTGACAATGTGCCACTGCCATGAGCCCGATGGCAACTCCCACTGTCAGCAGCAGTGGCAGAGGACAATCGAACACTCATTGCTTGGCCACGGGGAACAGGACATCCCGTCAATACCTATTAGTGCTCAACTCCACAAGGTCTGTGCTGATCATAATAGGGATGGGTTGGTCAAGGGCAGGGGCTGAGCACAGGCCAGTGTGGGTGACACAAAGCCAGGGGTACCCAGAGTAAAACAATGCAAATTCCATGTGGCAGAGCTGTCCCAGAGATGGGGACACGCACTCTCAACCATTGGGGCAGGTGGTGGGATTAAAGCTTTCCTCTCCACCACCGTGTCTTCTCTGGTGAACAACTACTGACACACCTACATTGAGAAAACAGTGTGTCAGCTCACTGCTGAACAGAGATGGAAGGGAGAATAAATATTATTATACCCTGGCTGCTTTCCAGGGCCGGCAATTTAAAGTGTACAAACATGGGGATGAAGTTAACACCATTCTTACCATGACACTCTTCACATAGCCAGCAGTCTCCAGGGTCTGATGAAAAAGAGTGAAATAATGTCAGTAAGTGGACAGGTGACAGAAGAGAGGAAAGAAATAAAAGTTCTTTTCTGAAGGAGTATTATGATTTTTGTGTTCTCTGTTTCCAGAGACTGAGAATGTGTTAACAAAGAAGCAAACCCCCAAACCCAGGACTGCAGACCACCCTCTGCACACAGGAATCTTTGGCCCCAGTGGTGTCTCCAGCTGAAGGAGCTCAGACACTTCCCCTCACCGGTTCTGGGCGTCGCCACCAGCACATCCACCAGACATGGTTCTGTCCTGCCAGTGCAATGCAGATGGAAAGGGTTTTTCCAGACACCACACCACAGATTACTTTTATTACCAGTAAGAAATGCCTGCCAGGTTCCACTGGTGCCTGCTGTGCCCATCAGCTCCCAGGACTCTGAGCACCCTTTGCTTGGGCTTCCTCTGCCCTGCCCTCGGCCACTCTCATGTGAGAGCAGCAGTTACATCTTACCTTGGAGAGTTCATCAATGATGTTTTGCTGCTCAATGACTTGTAGTCTCAGGAAATCCACTTCTCTTTCTTCCTGGCTGTGGTCAAGGTCATTTAAGGAGCTTGGTCTCCTTATTGCTCCAGTTCTTTGCCTCTAAAAACCAGAAACCACAGAGCAGAAGAGAAAATGATCAGGAGCTCTGCCAAAGGACCTGTCTAGCCCTTCCCTGTACAGTGAGTGGTGCATCTCTCTAATGGCTGTCCTGGCAGCTCTCCTGCTCCCTTTTGCTGAGCCTCACAATCAGGCTGCAAATGTGCTGGATAATCCTGCTGCTCTCATTGGAAAAAAAGGGCAGAGTCACAAGTGCAGATTTCCCAGGGACTACGAGGTGATTCTGGCAGGAAAATTGAAGGTGATTCATAGAACCACAGAATGGTTTGGACTGGAAGGGACCCTAATGCCCCTCCAGTGTCACCTCCTGCCATGGGCAGGGACACCTTCCACCAGCCCAGGTTGCTCCAAGCCCTGTCCAACCTGGCCTTGGACACTTCCAGGAATCCAGGGGCATGAGGAGGGGAGATCTGTGCCCCTGTGGAGGCTGAGTAGCCCCCCAAGGGAGCAGTTGCCTGATCACCATGTGCAAAGCTCACACCATTCCTCTCCTTCAGAGCTCTTTGTTTTCAAGACTAAAATACATTTACGTTGTGTTTTTTCACATTTTATATGTTTATGTAAAACCAAACACATCCAAGGCACAGGACACTCCACAGCACAGCACAGAATGTCTCAGCAAGAGCAGAATGGGGACAGTTTCCTACGGAGCCTGCAGGTTTGGGACAATGCTGGACCCCTCCTCAGTCTCCCCAGCTCCAAACCCCTGACCTCCCAGGGGCACACAGGCACTCACCATGGCGATATTTTCTTGTGTCACAAATTTTAATTTATTTTCCATTCGACGTAAGGCATGTGACAACTCCTCATTCTTCCTGCTAAGGCGTTTGTTTTTGTCCAGAATGGGCTTATACTGGCTTTCAGCTTCTCTGAGACGTTTTAACTGAAAGATAAAGATAGAATTAACACCTTTGGAGCTTTTTCAGTGAATATATCAATAATTTTCTTAACAAGCCCACAAGCAGTGTTTTCTCCTGATACAAAGTGGAGCTGATCAAAAACTCTTGGATTTTTCCACTGGAAAGAGATCATTCCTCCTTCATGAGGTGCAACCAGTATTCCATATAGGGCATGTACTTTAAAAAAGAAAAAAATAATTTCAGCTAATGCCATCTTAAAAATTTATGGTCATACACACCAAGAGGAATGTGATTTGGCACAGCACCGAACACAGAGCTAAGGAGGGGATTTCCCAACAGCACAGGAGGAAATATCCTGGTATTTCTGGGCTAAGGCATGGCCCCAGCAGCACAGCCCTGGTCCCGCTCCCTCTGCCCTCACCAGCTCGTTCCTCTCCTCGGACAGCAGCGCGTTCCTGTCCTCCAGCTTCCTGATGATGCCGCTCAGCTCCGCAATTTTCAGTTGGAAGCGCCGGGCATCCTTTTCATCCAACTGCTGTTCCTAAAACAAAGATCAACTGCAAATAACTGCTCATAAGTGTACACGCCAGAGCACGTTTGCAAAGCTCAAACTTTTTCTTATCCCAAATCCAAACATTTCACAACATTATAGGGCAGAGTGTAACCCATGGAGCCCAAGTGACTATGGAAAGCTGCAGGATGAGACCGGGAAATCGGGAGTGGAAATGTAACAAAGAATGCAAATGCAGAAGTATGTATATGCATATGCAAAGAAAAAGTCACAAATGTAACTTAGAAACAGAAAATATCCAAACTGAAGGCCATGTTCCAATGATGCCGCTGTTGAACTGAGAGCTTCAGACACATCACCCACTCTGAGGACTTGGCCATAAGAAAATGATATTAAAATTACTCAAGTACTAATGGGGAAAATCCATTAAATTGTGCTGTTGTAAAAGCTCTTCTCCCAAAAAGCTGTGACCCTTATGGGGTTCTAAAAGGTCACTTGTAAAGCCACAGGGGTAGCCCTTTATTTGAGTGAAAATGCTTAAATCAAATTAGAAAGGATTATAGATAGATGTTTTCTTGTTCAGAGAAGTTACAGCTGTTGACAAACGTGACAGACTTTCCCCCTTCTCTAGGACTTATTCTGGTCTTTTGCAGAAGTTGAGTACAACTCAAAGAGGCAAATTACTGTCCACAGTGCTGGTGGTGCACTTTTGGGGGGTCTAGGATTCCTCATTCAACAGGTGCAGGAGAGGCTTGGGCCAAAGAATAAAATAGATTGGTTTGCTTATGTATAAATTTTACACTTGTACTGAGAAAATCAAGGCTCTTGCAAAAGAAATCTTGATGAGGATCAGCAATGAGGACGACCTGCACACATCAGAGGTACGAGGTCAGTTACCTGAGGGATTTATCTGAACAAAGGAAGGCCAAAGCAGAAAGGTGCCAGAGTTACATTGAAAAAGCCACTGTGGAAGGGTGGCTAAAATCGAATGTTCTGGATATCACAGAAAATAAATAGGAAAGAGTAGGTTAGGAGGCCTTTGATTCACTTTGTGGCCCCCTGGCAGCGAGAGCACCCGGCAGTGGTGTCCTGGGGGGGTTCTATGCTCTCTCCACGACTGCCTTCCCCCATTCCCTTGGTAACTGGCCTCGTCCATCTGTTCCCCGAGCCCTGTGCTCGTGGCTCCAGAGCTGCACACATACATCACTTGGTGAGAAATGCATTTGCATCATTTGTTGGCAGAATCGCGTCAAACCGTCAAATTAAGGCGGGTGGCTGAGCATGGTACGGTGAGGAGAAGGAGAGAAAGAAGAGAGAAACTTCCCCCTGCTGACAAAACCAAACCAAACCGACCGGGAAACAAAGCGACAGAAAGCAACAGCTCTCCCATGGCAGGGTTTGATTTGAGATCTCCTCGCCTGGGCAGGGTGGGAGCTTGGAGTGGGCTCCTTGGGCTCCCGGCATGGCCATGGGACAGCTCTTGCTGCAGGGAACGCTCATCAAGATTCTGTCACTTGGTGCCCCTGGGGCGCCCGCTCAGGTGAAACCACGTGGAAGTGCTTACGGGGCTTCCCGAATGATCTGAAGCGTCTCCTGCACCACTTGCATAAGGAAGTTCCCGCTTGGGGCTGCTCAGATGCCGGTCAGACTCTTTGAGCTGGGACAGCTGTTCATCTAAAGCCTCCTTTTGGAGCTGCAGTCTCTGAGCATGCCCGGCTCGCACCCCTAACTCTCTCTCCAGCACGAAGACTGCTCTGTCCTTAAACTTAATCTCCTCCATCTACAAGGAGAACAGAACACAATCACACAGGAGCAGCGGCTCAACAAAGCACCCCAGACAACCCCTGCCCACGGAAACACAGCGGGGCCAGAACCGTGGGCTTTGGACCACAAACAGCACCTCAGGAACATCGCCCTTCTCCTGGGGCCCCCAGAAGGAAATATTTTTTCAGCAGGAATTTTGTCATTAAAATTATTGGAAAATGCCCTGTGCACTCATCACCATCTCAGAATTTCTTTAAAAAAAAAATTAAATTAAAACTTAACATTCACATCACAATTTGATTAGTTCACTGAAACATCTTAATGATTTTGCAGCATTTTTCTTGGGCATAACCTTTGGAAATTCTGAATTCATAATTTTAAAAGAAAAATATTAAAATGAAAATATCCTTTTAATTTGCAAAATATAGAAGGGATGTAAATTTTTCTTTTTTTTTTTTTTTTGTCAAAAGTTTCTCATCTGAGCCATTTAATTATTCCCTTCCCATGGGAGGTTTTGCTTATACATAATAAGCATCATGCAAAATCATTAAGCGCTTAAATGACAAATGTCCAGTGACCTCTAATTCTTTTCTTCTCTGTTTGCCTGTGCTGAGGGGCTGTGCACATCCCATGGGATCAGCCAGGATCCAGCCCTTGTGAAGGGTGGTTGGGCCCTGCCTAATTATGGAAAATCCCTAATCCCAGTCCAAATGGCCTTGGGTGCCGGTGCAGCAGCAGGGTCTCTGGCTCTTCCCGGCTGGATCACAGGCACATACATTATACATGGGGGTAAAGCATTAATTACGCTCACACACTACATGTCTTACAGACACTGACTCTCTGAAAAGAAAGGAATTATATCCATGCCCTCAGGTGTCTGTGAGCTGGTTTCAGACACCATAAACACAAGACTTTCAGCATCACTTTTTGAGACTCCAGATATTTAATTTCCATGATCAGTTTTTAAACCTGGCCTGCCTGAAATAAGAACATTTTGCTTGGTGAGAACTGTGTTAATGCTTTTATCTCTGCTTTGTCTGTAAATCTGGAAAAAAAACGACATTGGGGATCAACAGTGACTCCAAAGACTTTTTTTCCAGTGGATGCCAACATGGCCCAGCCAAGTGAAATGCAGGTGCTGGCAGGTCCCACAGGCATCAGGAGAGTCAAATGGAGCACATGAAATGTATTTTGGGTGCCATGGACTAAAGGTGCTTTCACCAACGTCCATGAAG
The DNA here is from genome assembly GCA_013396735.1 of Grallaria varia. Classification (NCBI taxonomy): domain Eukaryota; kingdom Metazoa; phylum Chordata; class Aves; order Passeriformes; family Formicariidae; genus Grallaria; species Grallaria varia. The sequence goes on along the minus strand of VWZG01003515.1, from coordinate 533,869 downwards.
GCAATGCCTGCCAACTTTGAATGAAACAAAGAGATGCCTCCGGAGCACCCGAGGTCCTTCTGCTAAACGTCTGATGAGGGAGAAATCTAAACAGATGTACAAAAGACAAGGTAACATCCTCAAATGACTATTTGTCTAAAATAAGCAGAATACTGGGGAGTTAATTCCTATCTATATGAAAACAAAGACACATTACAACAAAGGCAACACGTGAAATCGGGAGGAACAAAGAAACTGGAGAAAAAAACCATTTCACAGCATTTCACTAATGGTTCATTTTCCAGAAAAAAACCCAAAACAAACACTAAACAAAATCTTCATAAAACCACAAGGAAACATCAACATTCACATTGTCCTTCACATCATTACATTCCCAAACCTGAAGCATGCACAAGTTTGGTGTTTGCAGTTTGTTACTAAACACAAACGTTGCAGGAACAGCACAAACGGAAGGATGCGTCTCCCTGGAAAACGCCCTTTGGTCATTAGTAAAACGAAGGACATGCACAGCCCAGAGACCCCTCGGAACTCACTGGAATTGGTGCCGCTTGCCCAGGAAAGGTGCCCAGCCTGGCCTCATTCTGCGCTGGTGCTGGACCGGGTGCACTGCGGGGCTCCTCTGCCTGCTGCACCCCTGCCCGATGGCCTGGGTGCCTGGGAAGGGCTTGGGAAGGGCTTGGGAAGGGGCGTCAGCGAGCGGGAGCATCCAACCACCTGCGCGACACCCTGTGCCGCGGATATTCCCCCTTCATTCCAGAGGCTGGGATGAATATTTATGCACTATGCTAATTCCTGCCCCGCCCGTGAGCACAGCTGATGCCAATGACACCGGCACAGCCCCTGCAAGGTGCCATCTGCTGTTCCCCCCGTGCCCCCCTCGCACAGCCACACCCTGGCAACCCTCCTTTGGGCCGCGACTCTCAACTGTGGCATTTCCATTGGGATTCAAACCCAACCTGCGCGTTCCTGGTTGGGGAATCTCTCCCTGCGATGCTCCTGCGGCCTTTGCAAACCGACCGATGCTGTCAGAAACGGCCCTTGGAGCTCCCAGTGCCCAGGATCAAAGCCAGTCCCTCCGGGCAGGGGCACACGCAGAGGAGAATCCCTGTCTGGCCGGAGCAGCTCCATGACAGACACAGTTCCCAATGGACACGGTGTCACAGCGGGCAGCCAGGGGCATGTGAGAAGCCCTGTGCCCAGCCTGGTGCCCTGATGGGACTGCCAGGCCACTGTCACAGGCTGGTGAGATGCTCAGGTGAGAGGAGACAGGGTGGCTTTCGGGGGTGACACCCCTGAGGGAGGGGGTTTGGGCACAGGGGGACACGTGCCCTGCTTGTCCACCTTCCCTCCCTAGACATAAATCCCACGGCCTCGGTGTCCTGGTGGGACCTGTCACCCAGCAGCAGCAGACAGATTAACTGAGAATCTTGGCTTGGGAGGAACTGGAATCTCATCTCAGCCAAGCCCAGCGCAGCCATCCAGTGCCACTGGTCAGTGCCATGAATGGAGTGTGGGCTGTCCCAGACCCTCTGCTGGAGGCAGAGACCCCACCCCAGTGCCAGCACCTTCCAGCTCTTCCAGGGGCCCCAGCCCGAGCCCCGTGTCAGATGTAGCACAACATAGTTAGAGCCCAAGAGAGAGTAACTTCTTCTTTAGGACCGCAGAGCAAAATGTTTTTAAAACCTGGCCTGTAAGACACCAAAGTAATGACTCAGAACTGGGAGGTTTATTGACCCTGTTAAGTGTAGGGGTAATGTTGTCTGGCTTTTAATATACAACAAAATCCTTCAGACCAGATTTAGTTGGAAAAAATGCTGTTGTAAATAAGGGTCAAACAACAAATAGCTAAAAAATGCCCAGCTGGCAGAAGGAACAATTCCCCCTGAATGCTGCGTGTGCCTTCCAGCGTAGGGCGAGTGCTCAGCCACCTTCATAATACCAAATATGGGGATTTCTCACCACTTCAGGGAATCAAAAGGAGAAGATAAAGACTAAATCAATCACTGATAAAATTAATATTTAAAAAGTCAGCTTCCTACCCTTTCATCTGATCCCACCCTTTAAATCAGACATCTTCACTAATTTACCACTGTCTGACAGGTAGCTCAGGGTCTCTGTCTCAGAACACAGAGGTTCAGAACAGTGCAGAAAACCTCCACCCTCTCCTTGGCCATGGGGTGGCATTGACACGAGGAACCCGTGGGGGTGTCAGTGCCCAATGGTCTTACAGAGCTATCGGAGCACGCTATTTATTAAAGCTTTTTGTAGTCATCATCAACTAAAGTTTATCTACATTGAAAATAACCACTCCCTAGCCTCTAATAAATCTAATTCACTCAGTTTTTCTGATTTCTCAGTCTCCTGATAAGGGAGCCAGGAGAAAGGAGGCTTTAGTGGCCATGGCTGTGCAGCACTTCTCCTTCCTGACCCAGCTACAGCCAATTAAAATTTAAATGCTCTTCAACACATGAACTCTGGTCCCCATTAAGCAAACTTCGAGGCCAGCTGATCTCAGGGAACATTCCTGACTTAAAGATGCCTCCCCTGGACGTGCACACACTAACTCAGGGAGTGCTCCTAACCACACAAATGTAATTAAATACATCCGTGTAGTATTTTAAGCTGGTTTAAAATGCATAAATCAAAATTTAAAACGGGTTTACCAAAATTAGAAATTCTCTCGAAAGGAGGCCGTTGCCACACGTCCTCGTTACCATCTGCAAGGGAATTTCATCTCTTGCAGCACCATTGCTGAAGTTCTGAGCCAGGGACAGCTGAACTGGGTTAGCTGAACGTCTCTGGGGAGCCTCACGCTCAGACTGCAGACACAAACAGCATGGGCCATATGTGCCAACACAACACACGAGGCAGAATAGCCTGAACACACACTCCTGAAAAACACATTATTCCCTTTCCTGTGCTGACTACAGTGCTGAAAGATGCTCAGCCCTACTCCACGGGACTGGTCCAAAGCCATTGGATCCACAAGTAATAGTCACCCCCCAAACCTGAAAATAACTACTGTAAAGAGCTGGAATTTTTAGTTGGTAAATACTTGGAATCACAGAATCCCTGAGGCTGGCAAAGCCCTGCCAGCCCCCAGAGCCCACCCTGTGCCCGATGCCCACCTTGTCCCCCAGCCCAGAGCACTCAGTGCCACGGCCAGTCCTGCCTTGGGCCCCTCCAGGGCTGGGCACTCCAACCCTCCCTGGGCAGCCCCTTCCAAGGCCTGTCCCCCCTTTCCAGGCAGAAATTCCTCCTGATGTCCAACCTTCCTCTGCCCTGGCCCAGCCTGAGGCCGTTCCCTGTTCTCCTGTCCCTGTTCCCTGGAGCAGAGCCTGACCCCCCTATCCTGGCTCCCCGCTCCTGGCAGGAAGTTGCAGAGGTTGGACTCGATGATCTTGGAGATCTTTTCCAACCTTAAATAATCAGTGAATCTATGTCTTGGAAATGAAGAACTGAACTTATCAGAGACAAATCACTTCAACAACAACTTTGTGCCAAAGGACTTCACACCATTGCAAGGCTAAACCCAGACGAGCACGACTCATCTTTCTCTATTCTGACAAAACTAAAAAATAGTTCTTTTTCTAGACATGCAATTAAAATTTGCACAAAAGCTACCCCCCCCTCCCTTGATTAAAACAACTAAATAATGCAATGTACATGAACCGTGGAGCTTTTAAACCCTGAGCTGAGCCCTTGGACAACTCAGAGCTGGCTGCCTGCAAGTGCCATGGGATGCAGGTGTGACCCCATGGCTCTGTGGAATGGATGGACCTGCCTGGATTGGGCTGCTCTGTGTGTCTCTGCCTCATTGAAACCCCAGTGAGGCTCACGGACTGCACTTCATGGCTGGCTTCTCTTTGCAAAGGGAAGGGAGCACTGTTTTCCAGTGGTAGTTAAGAGTTTTGGGAATTGCCTCATTTTCATAGAGAGCTTTTATCACATGAGGTGGCCCCAGCCTTTCCCCCAACCATCAGGGCTCTCCCTGCAAGGTGCCAGAAGCCAGCAGTCCCCACCGAAATAATTTCTGGTCAAGTCAATGGAGCTGAGAGTATTGAACCCATCCAGGAAGCACTCAGGGCTTGGTGAAACCATGGCATCATGTGATTTCATTAGTGCAGTTTAGCTAATCTCATTCTTTACAGCAAGAACCAAAAATAAAATTTGATTTTCAAAGGCAATTCAGAAAACCACTCTATTCCTTATAACTAAGACCATATTTATTTTACAGCTTCCGCATTAAAGGCCATTAGTGGGGACTTCCCCTGTGATGCAGCAAGTTTATTTAGGATGTCCATTAGCCACCCTTTCACTGAGATGTATGAAATCAATGCATCAGTGATGAATGGTTAGGGAGGAAGGGACTTACACTACAGGGTATTTGAACAGCATCAACAGATCAGCTGGTTATAAATTATTTTAACATCCTCTCTTCATAAAAATAAAATAATCTATGAAAGAATGTTAACAAGCTAAAGTCTGAGAGAAGAGGTGGCTAAATAAAGGTAGGGACCACTCCAGTAATGGTGTGTCAGTCCCTGCCAGGTCCTTTGGGTGCTCAGGGCACAGGTGATGCTGTTCCAGCCCTGGGAGGGGTAGGAGGTTCTGTCAGGTGGTCCCTGCAGCATGGCCACACTGCCAGGCTTTGATCTGGGGCCAGGCTGCAGGCAATTCGGGCATTTTAAAGTAATTTTAGGATCTGAATAATAGCCAAGAGATAATGGCTGAGGAGAGACACGGATGAGTCTGCACTAGGACAGTGCGTGGCAAACACAGAACGATGGTGACAACACAGAAATACTGAGACAAGACCCAGAACACACATCATGGGAGCACGGCTGTGTTCCCATGTCCTTGGGAAAGGCAGAGGCAGTTCAGGGATACACTCCCTGTGCACTCCCAAGAGTGTGGACCACAAGGCAAGAGTCTGAGACAGCAGTGGGGAATAAACCATCCTAAACCCCCAGAGGTGCTGGTGGCTTGCCAGGCTCTCGTGCAGAGGCTTCTCTCTGAGGGAGCTCACTCCTGCACGAAGTGCCCCCCTTTTCCAAGCACCACGATCCATTCAACCTCCCCAGCCAGTTTCCAGCACTCCAAAGCCACAAGCATGAAGCTCTTGCCTTTGAGATGGGAGCTGCTGCACCTGAGGCTCAGATGGTGGATTAGGGGAGTGCAGGCTGAGCAGCCCCACATGAAGGGCCCGTGAGGACCAGGGGAGCAGGGACAGGGGGGATCCCAGGGACCTGCCGGGATCAGGAGCCTGTGCAGTCAGGCAGGAGAAGCAACCCCTGTCCAGGGGAAAGCCACCAAGTTGGGTATGGAGAGGGATTCCCCTGAATGCCTTGCTGGGCACACAGAACTCAGGGATGCAGAAGAAGAGCATCTTGGATTTATGAAGGCTCATTCTGGGATGTTCATGGGAGCTAGCAAAGGCAGGGAAAGGGAGGGACCAAGGTGGATCCTCAGTGAGAAAACAGGCCTAGGCCAAGTAACCTAACTGTCCTGTAACATTGCCCTAAGCAGTCAGGAACGTGAGAGCTCTTTCTGATGTCAGAAACAGGAGCAACATGAACAGGCACTGACAGGGATAAAAAATTTTCTTACAAAACATCCCAATGGTTTTAAAAAACAGTTTGACATCTCTACTAGGAAATGTAAAACAGGTTTGAGGCAAGTTCCAATGCCCATCCTTATCCCCTCAGCTGGGTCCAGCACTGAACTATCAATAACACAAGTTAAACCACAGATGCAAAGAGCAACACGTACCAGTCTACGAATCTCTCTCTCACACTCCCTCTTGATCCTGGTGATTTCCTCCTGGTGCAGGTGATACACACTCCTGATCTCTGCTGCTTTGATTTTGTCAGCTTGGATGACCATAGTTAGAGCCTCCTCCACTTGTTTCTTAGCTCCCTTCAGCTCAGAAATTTCCTGCTGCATTTTGATTTTCTCCACCTCAAAGCCCTTCTTGGCCTCCTCCTTGGCCTCTGTGAGCAGCACCGTTTTCACCTTGTCGGGACCCCCATCGCGCACAGCATTGAGCAGGGTCTGCAGCCTCTGGATTTCATTGTCTTTAATTTTTATCACTCTAAGCAGCTCAGCTTCATGCTGCCTCAGAAGCGCTTCTCGGACAGCTTGGAGCTCCTTCATTTTGTCCTCATGAAGTTTGACTTTGAGCTCTGTGACCACCACGGTACTTTTGTGCTGTTCGTGCTCCTTGATCTGCTTCACTTCCTGGTTCTTCTCTCTTTCCAACTTGCTGACCTACAAGGAAAATCAGAAAGTGCTCTATTGTCAACCAACAAAATGATTAATGCAAATATTACTTAAAAATAATACAGATCACTTTACAATATTAGAGTCAATGCTGTATGTCTGTGTCCACAAACTGGTAGCAAAGCTCTTTCTTTCACTGGAAACCAGAAACAAAAATGTATCATTATAATTTTGCAAATTATTGATACTGAGGCTGAAAGCCCAGAAACCAGTGGTTTAACATCATATTCTATCGTCATAATTAAAAAATTATCCCTTGCAATCTTATGGCCTCTTTAATTCACCTAATTCAGTGCTCCAGAAAGCACGTGGTAACACAAAGTAAATAATCAGCTCAAATTTATGCAAGAAGGAGAGAACCCAGGTGAAGAAACCACCCACATCCAAACACTGGAGGAAGTGTGTGCTCAGCAACTGGGCTCACTGTGCATACCAGGTGCTACAAACAGATTAGTGTGTGAGATAATCCACCTTTAGGCACCAGGCAGGATCTTGTGAGTAAGGCTGAATCCTTTCCTCTGCAGAAGCTCTCACACCACATCACCAAAGGAACATAGGAGAAATTGGATGGCAAGCCATCATTTTGGCACATCAGGCACACAGACCCAACCTGCACAGAGCACACGTGCACAGGCAAGGCACACAAAGCTCCTGCAAAGCCACAAACAGCTGCATTTTACCAGATGCTTTCTAAGCAATGAGTTATTCAGTAAACATAACTGACTGTACCTGAGCACACAAAGCTCAGATGATGCTCCAATTTAAAACCATGCCATAAACTCTAAAGCCATGACCAGAAGAGGTTGGGGAGGACAGGAGAAGGAAAAGAGTCCTCAGCTTTAAAACTGCAGTGCTGCTTCACAACAAAAGGATTAAAAGATGTTCTGTTTTTACATCATATAATATATCATCAAATATATGTATGTTGGATTCATAATGATGCAAATTAATGGAAAAATGCCAAATATCATTCTGTGTCCACATGGTAATGCATGTTTCTATTCTGGAAACAAAACAAACCCAAAGTTTTCCAGTGGAAACTGATTTGGGGGATTACGGAAAAGCAAATAAATGCTCCATGCCCTCACTGAGAAGTGGCCTGAAGAGGAGGACTGGGATCTCCTAGAGCTGAAGCTCCAGTTCCATCAGTTGCCCCTCTCCCAAAGGCTCAGAGTGAAGCTGTGGCTCCTTGCAGTTTGGGAATTAGTGCAGGAGGCAGAGCTGAGGTCTGATATTGTACACCTGGAAAAGCAGCCAATTTGAAGAATCTTGAGCTCAAAACCTAAAGGAAATTAGTGTAAATGTGACAGAGAAAACTCAGCAAAGAGAATTTCAAAATTTCTGAACTTTCTGAATAACACCAAATTGTACCCAAAGCCTCAGTGCAGCCAGAGCCTCATAAACAGGTAAATATTTACTGGAGAAAGTTGCAGCAAGAAAAACAAAGGAAAAGGACAGTTTTCAGTTCATCCCTGCTATTCTGCCATCTGTTTGGAGCAGATGTTTGTTTTTCCAGTTCTCTTGCTGGCACTTTTCTGTGATTTTTCAGCTTCTTTTCTCAATGGACAGCAGGAGCAACACAGTCCTGCAGCCGGGACAGCTCAACTGCTTGGCTTCCTGTGGAGAGCTGGGACCCCAAACTACCTCCTCCCTGTCAGTACCCTACAAGTTATAAAACATGGAATCCTGGGATGGGTTTGGTTGGGAGGGACATTAAAGCCCATCTCATTCCACCCCCTGCCATGGGCAGGGACACCTCCCACCAGCCCAGGTTGCTCCAAGCCCCATCCAACCTGGCCTGGGACACTCCCAGGGATCCAGGGGCAGCCACAGCTTCTCTGCCCACCCTGTGCCAGGGCCTGCCCACCCTCCCAGGAAAGAATTCCTTCGCAATATCCCATCTATCCTTCCCCTATGGCAGTGGGAAGCCATTCCCTGTGTCCTGTCCCTCCATCCCTTGTCCCCAGTCCCTCTCCAGCTCTCCTGGAGCCCCTTTAGGCACAGGAAAGGGCTCTCAGGTCTCCCTGGAGCCTTCTCTTCTCCAGGTGAACATCCCCAGCTCTCCCAGCCTGGCCCCAGCCTGGATCCAGCCCTTGAAGCATCTCCATGGCCTCCTCTGGACTCACTCCAGCAGCTCCATATCTTTCTTGTGCTGGTGGTCCCAGAGCCAGAGGCAGTGCTCTAGAGGGGTTGTCAGAGTAGAGGGGGAGAGTCCCCTGCTTTCCCCGCTGTCCACACTGCTGGGAATGAGCCCTGGACACAGCTGGCTACAAGAAGAAAAGTTTAAAGATCTACAAAAACAATGGTGCCTCCTGCTCCCAGACCAGCTCTGACAGGGCTGCACTCAGATTTATTTCCAAAATCATGTACAAGGTAGCCACGAGGTGGGCCAGAGGGTGGTCAGAAACACCAGACTGCACTGAAATTCCTGGTGAAAGAAAAGGGAAGCTGCACACCTTACTCTTTTCTTGCTGGAGCTCTATCTGGATGTCGGTGAGCTTGGCCCTGAGCTCCTCATTGGCAGCCTGCAGGGCGGCCAAGGCGTCCGGCTTGTCCCCCCTGGCCCTGCTGCTGGAGCCCTTCTTGGACATGGTGAGGCCGTGGCAGGGAGGGTAGTCCTGCCCAGACCCCCTGGCCCAGCACTCGCTCCGGCTCCTCCACCTCCCGCCGGAGCACTACATCTTCCTGAGCCTGGAAAAGGAGGAGAGCACCGTCACACAGCACTGACATGGGGATGGACACCCACCACACACACCCCGGGGCACTGCTACACACACAGGGACAGGGCAGCCACCTGAAGGGGCTGTCCCCACACCGAGCATGGAGCTACAGACTAGGCCAGACTGGAAAAGCCCTCTGAGCCCATCGAGTCCAACCATCCCCCAGCACTGCCACAGCCACCACTAACCCACATCCCACACAGCTTTTAAATCCCTTCAGCGATGGGGACTCCACCACTGCCCTGGGCAGCTGTGCCAGGGCTGGACAGCCCTTCTGGGGGCAGAGTTTTCCCCAGTATTCAACCTGAACCTCCCCTGGCACAACTTGAGGCTGTTTCCTCTTGTCCTGTCACTTGTTACTCAGGAGAAGAGACTGACCCCAACCTGGCTCCACCCTCCTGTCAGTGAGTGTCCCATCCCTTCATCTGCACTGGAATTCACACAGCCAGAGGGTATGGAATGTCCATGAGGGATATCCACACACCATTCCCTGGCACCGTCATGGCCCAGAGACAGCGTTCATTGGGAAAACTATTATCACAGAATCATAAAAACAGGGAATCACAGAATGGTTATACTATAAAATTCCACAAAAAAAAAAAAAGTTCAGATCTGTGAGAGTATTTCCAACCTTTTTAATACTGATCTTGTTAACGTGGATAACAATCTCCTTGGACGATGACCTTCAATGCTTTGGTTTATTCCTCATGATCCACAGTTGGAACCACAATGGAGCTGCACTGTTCCCTGTCCGAGCACAAGTGAAGGGGCTAAACAGGTCAGGGGAGCTGTAGTGAGAAAATTACAATCAATAACAGTAAAATAGCAACAACAACACAATAATAGTAACAATAAGAAATAGCCTGATTTGATATCTACGAGCAAAATCTTGAATCTGTTAGGAAGAAAAGAGCTGAGGAAGGCAACTGCTCTAGGGATATACAAATGGGACACAGAGCTGGGAGAGGGGCTGGAGTTTTGGAGGAACGGGGCAAGGTTGCTGAGAGCCAGAGAAATCACAAAGGACAAGTAGTCACTGCACATCTGTGCTAGGCCAGAGGGACAGTGGGGGACAGAGAAACAAGGAGGAGAATTAAATAACATTCCTGATACTAGTTGTCCAAACTAAAGTGGTACTGCCTCAGTTCTGCTGCATCTCAGGCTGATGCTTGACTTTGTAGCCTGGAAGTTTTTATAGAAAGAAACATGTTTGGTTGGGCAAAGAAATAGAAATAAATTAAATTTTAAAGATATTGCCTGAAAAACCTATAACAGGAGCAGATGTTCTTTGTATTTAAAATTCCTTCTGCTTTGTGCAAGGAGACACAACGCACCAGTGATCTACAATGGTGCTTTAAAACCTCCTTCTTTATTGATCTGAAAATGGGGCAGTCTGTAGCCACAGGCACAGGGCTCTACCTGCTGGGACCAATGAGCCTTTGTGCACTTCACCCTTGTTTCCTTCAATGATCTCTTCTAATGGCAGAGGCAGTGGTGAGCCAGGTTATTTCACAACCTGAGGAAACCAGAAGCAGCTCCCTATGAGCTTCAGCTGCTTCCACTTGAATGGCAGGCAAATCACAATTTGAATGGTACAGGGATTGGTGAGAGTAATTGCAATCAGGATTCGTTTTGACAGACAAGGCCTGTGAGAATGTTTGTTGGCTTAGAGAAAATAAAACTGAGGAACTGACAGGGTGGAGCATGGTTCCCTTGATTTGTAAAACCATGTGTCCTCAGGTTTCCAGTTTTTAAGGTTTTTAATTTTGTTTAAATGTTACTAAGGCCTAATTGTATGACTGGGTACATTTCATGCCAATCAGCTGCCTAAACCTCATTCTTCTCTACTGAAAGAAAAATGCAGGAGTGGTTGGCTTATTTCAAGGAAGAAAGGTTTGTACAGACCCATTTGCTCCAAGCAGGTCCACAAAACCTTTAAAAAAGAACTGAAATATTATCAAAAAGGTCATAGAATTCCAGACTGGTTTGGGATGGAAGGGACCTTAAAGCTCATCTCATCCCACCCCGCTGCCATGGGCAGGGACACCTTCCACCAGCCCAGGTTGCTCCAAGCCCTGTCCAGCCTGGCCTTGGACACTTCCAGGGATCCAGGGGCAGCCACGGCTTCTCTGGGCAACCTGTGCTGGAAACATTTTCCAGATGGGAATGCTGAAGCCTTAACGACATTTTCCCAGAGAACTCAGGACATTCTGTGATTCTATAATTTACACGGCTTGGAGTCATTGAACCATTGAGTGCACCCAGGGTTGTTATTCCCAGGGATAATAATGGGAAACAGGACTGAACAGGTAATTCCTAGTGACACCCAGGACCTTCTGTGCACGCAGTGGGACAAGTGCCATTGGTGGGCACCACCACAGTCTCTGTCTGCCCTGCCAGCAGTGGCCCAGAGCAGCCGTGCCTGCTGGGGATGCCCTGTGTGGAGAAGCCATTGGGGAATGGAGGACAAACTCCAGGCTTAAAAGAACATTTCTCCCAAATGCTGGGAGAAAAACATGCCGCAAAACCAGTTCTGAGCCGCCACTGCTGTGCTGATGCAGCAAGGAGGGGCTTTGTCAAGCAACACAAACCTGCCCCCTGGTTGCTCAGGCTCTGCTCTGGCCCCAGGGGACACACAGAGAGCACAGGAGGCCAAGGCTGAGGTGCCAGAACTGAGCCCAGACATTCAACAAGCCCAGTCCCAAAGGGAACAGAGCAGCCCCTGGACCCCTTACCACGGCACCGGGCAGAAGAGACACTCCCTGGAAAAACAGTCACCTGCCTTTGGACTTGCCCTTTATTTTTCCAGTGAGTTATACAGAAGGGGCATCTATCAGACATATCACCTTAACAGAACAGAAACATCCTCATATTCTTGATTCTGGGAGAATAGATTATGCATCTGCTTCCTGGCATGTTTGATATTGAAAACAGCATCAATAATGCATCAGAGCTGCCTTGAGCTGGGCTCAGAGTTCCCTTTGCCTCCTGACTTGCAATTCAGACATCAAGGCTAATTGGAAAATGTGTTTTCTAGGTAGTAGTTTCTGAAATCAATGTTTCACTGCACTTAACAATAACTGAATAAATCCCTACCCAGGATACCAATATTTTAAACAAAACACAGCTCAAGCAACACACTGTTCTTACAAATACCGATCATTTCCAACTCCTGCCACAGCCCCTGAGCACTGGTGTTCTCTATTTTTGACAAATTGTTCTAATTAATTACTTTAGACAAACCTTGTCCAGCCTCTGGTGCATCTCAAAATATAATAATAGAAAGAAAATGTAATATTGTCTACGGCTGAGTTCCCACTTCCTCCTATGAGTAATCACCATGTTCCATTTAGGATTGCAGCAGCCTATAGATCTGAATGCAAGAAAACGAGTTTTCCTCTGAAAAGGAATTTCATGTTAAGCCATTGCAATCACCTCCTGTGCTGGATTTGTGCCTTGGGGTTTTTTTGTACAAACATTTGGCACAAATAGTGTATCATTCACTCAGCTGCAACGTGAGAATTGAGACTAGTTTGATAAAGCTGTGTTTTTGGGGTTTTTTTCAAAAAATACAGTGTTGGTAACTCAATGCAGATCCCAAAGAGCCATATCTGACTCGTCCATGCTCTTGCTGGGAAAGGTTCAGGCTCCCCACACTGCAAAGATAATGTACTCCATTACCCACAATCAGCTTCTTTAAAGCAAATCTCCACTTCCATAAGGAAAAAACCAACCATCAACATTTCTCAGTATGAAATAAGCTCTGATGAAATAATATCTGCTTTAAATAAAAATAATGCCCCTCTCCGCCCCAAACCCCGACATCCCATACCCAGCCTCTGCAGATGGAAGTCTAGCCAAAGTTCCGCCGAGGATTAGATCAATTCCAGCAGCTGCTGTAACAGACACATGTCAAATCCTGACTGACCTGAATTTTTCCTTAAAGATTAATCCTTCAGCCGTTGTTGGCTTTAACTCTATTGATGGGTGGATCACATTTACGAGCCCCAAGCAAAACCCTGCCCTTTGTAAGCTCTACATTTGTGGTTCACACAGAGTCCTTTATGCAGACACACCTTGTGTCTGTAGTTTGCTCACACACATGGAACTAAATCCCATCCTCTGATTTTTCATTGTAAGTTTTACACAGCATTTTGTTTGTTTGTTGTTTAGTTTCGGGGTTTTTTTTAATGCAAACCATGGTTGGATGTCAATTATGTGACTAGTGAATGGTTTATAGGGAATAGCTGGAGCTGTGCCAGGGCAGGATCAGGTGGGATCTCAGGACAGGGTCCTTCCCCCAGAGGGTGGTGGGCACTGCCCAGGGCAGTGGGCACGGCCCCAAGGCTGCCAGAGCTCCAGGAGCCTTTGGACAATGGGACAGGGTGGGATTGTTGGGGTGTCTGTGCAGGGCCAGGAGTTGGACTGGATGGTCCTTGGGGGTCCCTTCCAGCTCAGGATATTCTGTGATTCAGTACTGGCAGACACAATTGCTCCTAAATCCCAGCAGGTACATTTTAAAGCATGACACCTGTTTAATTTTACAACCCCTGTGGCTAATTTGCAGGAAGAGCAATAATTAATTAAAAACAGAGGCGAGTATGTAGGAAGATAATTTTTTCTTTTTTTTCACAGATAATACAAAAATCTGCTGGAGTTATTGCAATAACACTGCAATAGCACACCTATCCAAATTCTCTGTTAAAATGGAGCAACTCAGCATAATTCCAGTGCTTTGGGGAGGATTATTAGTGAGGAATATATTTCAGATTTAATTCCATCAGTTTAATATTGTGTCACTCTGTTATCTTGCTCACAAACAAACTGTTAGAGCAATGCCATCCCTTCTCCCAAGGAATTCATGCCTGTATAATTAACTAAATCAACTGTAACACAGATGGCATCGCACCATCCAAAAGCACTTGATGAAAACATTTTAAGCATGTTATTAACATCCCTAAATAACTATTTAATGCTACCTCTCCAACCCTCTTCGGCACCAACATGCAACACAGCTGGATTTGAGCGTGGAAAAGGCAGTATTTAACTGCTACACTCTTATAAAAGATTTTCAGTTCTCGGATTTATTCAATTTATAAATGAGCTTGAAAATAACAGACTTGACAGTGGTAACAAAAACACTGTGGTTTAGATTTCAGAATTAAGATTAATTTCCAGACTGACTCATCATCATCAGATTCAGCTGTGAGGAGCTGGGCAGCAGGAAAGGGCTCTGATGGAGGAGAAACCTTTCTTTAGCCTGGCCATGGCTATCCAAAAATTACAATTCTATTTGACAGTGTGTTTTCTGTCTCAGTGGGCGTGTGCCCAGCTCTAAATCAAGAAAAAAATTTAAAATTAACAGCAACAGAAAAGAATGTGAATGGAAAGTCAATTAACCTCCCAAATGCAAACAGCTGCAAGCTGCCAGATGCCCATCAGGCTCTGGTGAAAAGCTGCTCCTTCAGCCCAAAAAGCTGTGGATCAGATTATTTCAAACCTGATTTTTCATTACTAAACATCCTAATCTAAATAACCTTTTCTTGACAGTTGCTGTGACTCCCCCCGCTCATGTCAGCCCATCTCTGCCCAGAGTTTGAATAGCGATAACATGTCCCTTGTCTCATAAGCACAAATACACATAATAATAAATATAAATACTCAATTAGAAAGAAAGCAAAAATATGCTGAGAGTACCAGATTGGTTGGAGGTCAGTTGTGAGGGGGGTGGGCTCGGTACCCACTGGAGGCAGCAGCACCAGGGATTAACACCATTCCTCTCCCACCAACATCTGCTGGACCAGGGCAATCCTGAGGGGGCTGGAGAGCCAAAATCTCATGGGTTCAGGTGTGAGCCCTCCAGCATGGTCTCAGCTGGGAAGATGGTCCCTGGGGAAGACAGAGAGAGGGTTAGGTACATCCGGGTGACAGGGACATCTTTTGCATTATGAGAGACAACGTGCTGCTTTCACCTGGTCCAGCTTCTGGCAGGAGCTTTGTTAGAGAAGGTAAAGGGAGAGACCCAACATAGAGTTGGCAAAGGAGTTCAGAAGAGAGAGTCTTAAAGTGAGATGGGGCAGCCCTGTGCCACAGCCTCCCTACCCCCACAGGAAAGAATTCCTTCAATATCCCACCTAACCCTGCCCTCTAGCAGTGGGAAGCCATTGCCCCTTGTCCCATCACCCCGTCCCTACCCAGCCTTCTTGCAAGCACCCTTTAGGTACTGGTTAAGTACATATTTCCAACTATAAAGAAAAGTTCCATTCTGAAAACACTTTTAAAACAAAAACAGCCCCTGGCAGATGACTGAATAAAATCCCAAAAGCAAACTGCCTTCCCAGACGATGAGCCAGAAACCCTGACCAAGGCTGCCGGAGCAAAGTTTGTGTTTCCCACGGGAGGGAGAGCAACAGGTGGGAAGGGAGAGGCTGATGGCACAGGGGGAAGCTCTCCCTGAGGAGTGAGAAGGGCTGGTGTGACAGGAGCCAGGCACTGTGCCCAGGGCTGACCAAGGCATGGCCAGCAGACACGGGGAGGTGGGTCAGGGCTGCTGCCCCTGGCGAGGTGAGCTCTGCCGGGGGAGCATGCACCAGATGTGCACGGCGGGCAGTTCTCAGCTATAATCTGATTGTTTAAAGCTGGTTTCATCTGAGATGCTGCATCAACCTTTAAAGTCAATTTGCCTGGCATGTGGACACCATTTCCCTGCGGTTTCACAGAACAGATCAGTAAGAGGGTTAAAGGCTCTCTTGTACCATGGCAAACCCAGAGCCAAAGGAATATTTCAGGTCTTTAGGGGGAATAAAAGGGAAAGGGCTGTTTCAGCCTCACCTTAACATTTGAAATCGAAGGATCCCAGGTTCTATAGGTTGCCCAGAGAAGCTGTGACCTGCCCCATGCCTGGAAGTGCCCAAGGCCAGGTTGGATGGGGCTTGGAGCAACCTGGGCTGGTGGAAGATGTCCCTGTCCATGGCAGGGGTGGAATGCGTTGAGGGTTAAGGTCCCTTCCAATCCCAAACCATTCCATGAGTCTGTGTTTCTATGATCCATTCCTCTGAGAAAACCTTATTTTCAACACAAGAGCTCTGTAACTTTTTTTAACCAAAAATAACAGCCAGAAGATTTCCATGAAGAACCACATTGTTTGTCCACATGATCACAGTCAAAATATATCTTGAATATTCCAGTCACTAACAAATATAACATGAACTG
>VWZG01003515.1:383948-517630 GCA_013396735.1 Grallaria varia | reverse complement strand
TCTGTGTTTCTATGATCCATTCCTCTGAGAAAACCTTATTTTCAACACAAGAGCTCTGTAACTTTTTTTAACCAAAAATAACAGCCAGAAGATTTCCATGAAGAACCGCATTCAGTTTGTCTACATGATCACAGTCAAAATATATCTTGAATGTTCCAGTCACTAACAAATATAACATGAACTGCCCCCACCCCAGAGCTACACCCAATGCAATAAACATCACATTGAACATGAACAAACAAATAATTTTTTTAACTAAAAAAATAAATGCAATGAGGAACTCAGAGATGGACCATGCAAACTGTGTGTGTGTGTGTATACAATGAGCAAGTTAATAGAAGTTACACCATGTTCCAGAGTCACCTTCTACCTACACAGAGGATTAAATCTCCAATAGCTCCATGTGGCCTCTATCTGCCTCCAAAGGCATCCACAGACCAAACCCAAACCATTTTTAACCTCTATCACAAGAGCAAATGCACAACTGCCATCACAAGACTTTATGTGGCTGACTAGAGCTGAACAGCAACTTGCAACTCTCTCCTGATCTTCCAGCTGAGAGATCCTAAAGGACACAACCCCCCTGGGCAGCCCTCTGGCACCAGGATTAGCTGGTGCTCACACAACTGAATTTCAGGTCATTTTGTTGATTCTGTTAAGGAAAAAAACTGGGGCAAACTCAGGATATGCAAGTGTAAGGAAAAGTCTCTCATTTACCTACTGAAGGACAAAAAAAAAAAAACCAAAAGGAAAAAACATAAAAAGAAAGGGAATCTCAGCAGCTGCCTCTGCTCATCTCTATTGGGTCACCAAAACTGACGTGCTGGAGTAAACCTCTGAGGCCAAGGGACTCACTCCCAAATGGCATCTCCTGGCTGTGGTCTCCTCTCTGGAGAACACCTCCTGTGCAGGTTATGTCCCTCTCAAGGACCTGTGCAATCAGGAGAAGCGCTGGCCTTGCTTTTCAGTGTGAAACACGCTACCTAATGAACTGGGGAAACTCCCAGTTCCAGAGGAGCTCTTTCCTAGCTACTGGGTTAGTGTGGCACCTGGGTAATTTGGGATTTGAGTTCCAGATTTTCCAATCTTTTACCCTTCTGCACTCACTCCTTCAGGGAAAGTAGCTTCTCACACAGGTCATAGGGTGCTGATCCCCTGCTAAGAGGATGTGTCCATCTGGCTCCTGACTTTGGGGCTGATCATTGCTCTCAGAGCTGGGAGGCACCAGGCTCTGCCCACAGACAGGACGCCCGAGGCACCAGAAGTTCTTCCTGCAGGGACCTGTGTCCCACCAGCTCCTGCCATCACAGCCAGGCACATTCTCCAGGGCAGAGAGGGTGGAACTGCAGGTCTGCAAACTTTGGCAGGCTGGAGAGGGGCAGGACTAAGAACAGCAATAGCTATGGCTGCCCTGCTCCAAGGTAACCAGAGTTTGTGAATTTTAACCCCAAATACACAAATTCATATGGCTCATTAAAGCCACCAGAGAAGCCCAGCCCCAGAAAGCCCTGCTGGTGCTCCTGCACCTCCCTGCCCACACAGACAGTGACCCACCAGGCACAGAGGCTTGGAAACAAGAGCTGTGAGTGGGGCAGCAGAGTGACCTCGATGCATCCCGGCACCCAAATGTGTGAAGGAGGTGAGAACAGAAATCTGGCTCTCAGCTTCACAGGTACACTCAGGGTCGGACACGTCCATAATGAACTGCTCAAGAATCACAGAATATGCTGAGCTGGAAGGGATCCACCAGGATCGTTGAGTCCAACTCCTGGTCCTGCTCAGGACAGCCCAACAATCCCACTCTGTGCCTGCGTGAAGACTGAGTAATGTGATGTGTAAAAACTCTAGTCACAGATGGGGGAACAAAACAAAGGAGGAGTTACTGCTACAGGGAGGAGATTCCCAGCTGTGAGCTCCAAGGCACAGGGCTGGCACGGTTTGATATTCTGGTGACCTGGTAATGAGTAAAGGGCAGGACACAAAAACCTGCTGATAATAGAGGATTATGTAGGTCAATCAAGAGAAGAGAGGACTACAACCCAAGCAAAAGGAATTAAAAATAAAACAATAACCTCAAACTAGATAAAATAGGTAACTAAGCAACATGAAATTCAATCTGGGAAAGTACCAGATAATCTATATTTAAAAATACAATTTGACAAAGCCTGCACACAGAGATTTAGGTGGAAAGATCAAATCATCACTGAGGACATCTGTTGTGCCCACAGTAAGGTAAATAAGGTCTTATAATGGCACAAGACAGGAAATAGGGTGAAAAACATTATGATGCTGCAGAAAGACAAGTGGTAGGTACTCATTAATCCACTCAAATTCATCTAAAAGAAATATAATAGGTGTGACCAGGTAATAAAAGATTCAGGATCTGCGATTTTTTGGAAGAGACATTGCACAGCCAGTAATAAAATTATTGATACTGTGTAGGCAAAAAGGATGTTTCAGTTACTTTTTCACACTAATGCAAGAACAAGAAACCACCCTGTGGGCACTGGCAGGAAATTCTTATTTCAGCGGAAAGATGAATCTTCCACTTTCAATCACACACTACAAACCCTGAGGGCAGCTCCCCATCCTTCTGCTGCTCCTAGGGTCAAACTACCAGCAGCCAAATACAACAGAGGAAGAAAACCTGGTGCTGCGAGTCCCCAGGTGCTGGTGACAGTGGCAGGGCCAAGCCAGCCCCAACAGCACCATCACAGCACTTCCAACCCAAACCATTCCATGACTGCAGGGTGAGGCCAGGTGCTAGGACTGAAACACTGAGATGTCTTGGCTCTTCCATCTAAGGACAATATTTGCCCTTCTCATTTACTTCTTTTGTTTCTGTACTGAAATCACAGTTCCTTCTCTCACCTTGCTTTGTGCAAAGCCAGTGGAATGGGACAGACAACCCAGTGAGGCAGCCTGGGACTGGAGCTGCTGGGCAAGGAGAAGAAGAGAGGGGTCCAGGGTTCAGGAATGAGGGCAAGGGGTCACAAGGAGAGGGCCCAGCTGAATTCCTCAGGATGAGAGGAAACATCCCAAAGCTGCATCAGGGGAGGTTTAGGTTGGATATTATGGAGAATTTCTTCATGGAAAGAATTTCCCAGCCCTGGCACCACTGCCCAGGCCAGTGGGGTGAAGTCACCATGCCTGGAAGTGTTAAAAAAAATGTGGATGTGGCAGTTGGGGACGTGGTTTAGTGGTGTGGTTTGATGATTGGCTTTGATGATCTGAAAGGCCTTTTCCAACCTTAACAATTCTGTGATTCCGCTCCATCCCCCAGGGATGGCAGCTCAGGCCACAGTGCCCTGTGCAGCAGTCAGGCAGGTGGAGCTGGGATGAACACCCACTGACCAGCAACATCAGCCCCTAAAGAGACTGCTAGGCTTTTTTAATGCTTTAAAAACCTGTTAAATGGTACATGGAAACCATCTATACTGTCACAGCAACTTTGGATTTGCTTTAAAAAACAAATATGCAATTTAAACAACCATGGATACATTCGAAATAGCAGCCCAAGAGCATTTTTCTGTCTAGATAATACATATCTTGGCAGCATTTCAACAGAACCAGAATCGCTTTCAGCTGTCAAATGCTGTACCTTAATGGTGCTCCGTGAACACTGCCGTGTCCCTGTTCTACCTGCAGCCTCCCTGCTGCAAGGGAACCCACCTGGCCTGCTTTCAGCAATCCCAACTCCCTCCTCCCTGTATAAACTCCTCTGCATCTGACACCCAGTTCTGGGGATTTGAGGAGATGAAAAGGCTTTGGAAAGCAAACAGCCTGGGCCCGTGTACCTGAACCCCTGAACCACGGAGCAGAGGTACAAACCAAAATCAAGCTGCTCCAGCTCCCAGCGCAGCGCCCGGAGCAGCCCCGGCGTGGCTGCAGAGGGCTGGTAAGGGCAAGGACGGCGGCACAGCCCGAGAACAGGGCGAGAGGCTCCGGCAGAGCATCCGCCGCGGAGAGGCAGGTGCGGCAGGACGGAGGGAGCGGCACAGCCGGGACGGAACACGGCACAGCCCCGCGACCAGCACTGCGCTGCGCTGCCCTTTCCCAGCAGCTCCGCAGACAGCGCGGCCCCTCGCTGCGGGCACAGCCACCCCAGCGCTGTGCCCCACGCCCCGCGCCCCGCACCCGGGGAGATGCAGCGCTGCAGCCCCAGCAGGTCCCGCCGCGCAGAGAAGGGACGGGCAGGGCAGGGGCTCCCCTCGGGATGCGCTCAGCAGAGCCGTGCCACCCCCGCCCTGCACGCCCGGGATGCGGCTGCACCCTCCCACACCCTGGATCCAACTTACAGGGCACTCGAAGGAGATGTAAAAATCACCCGAGGCACGAAAAGCAGCGGAGAAGGATCCTGGGCAGCCTTCCCTCACCTCGGCTTCAACTCCGACGGCGGCGGCCCCGGCTTGTCACGGCTCCAGCTCCGGGGGCTGTGACTCAGCAAAGGGAGCAGCTTTTTATTTTTCAGATGGAACTTACCAAACCGTGCCAATATTACGGGGAGGATCTGCCTCCCGGATCCGCTGCTCTGCCAGCCTCTCCCGAGGTATTTCCACTGAACCCTCCCCATCTGGTTACCTTACGACAACAGGAAACAATTTCTTTGAGGGAAAAAAAATCAAATGCAAACCTGCATGGGGATTGGGCTGGGCGAGGAAGAAGAGATCGCCAAGCTCTACCTACGCTGTGTTTAAAAGAAAAGGTGACATCTCATTGTTAGCCTGGGAGTTTTGCTGCTCCTGGCCAGACATCCTGGGATCTGTGAGTCTGCCCCAGCAGCCCCCAGCCTGGCAGGGGTGGGAAGTGCCCCAGGGGTGAGGCAGCTGCCCTGTAGTCTCTGGAAGGATCCCTCTGGTCCTTCCACAGGCTGAAGGATGCCCCTGTACCCCGTGACACATGGCAGGGCAATGACACCCACAGGGAAAGCACTCCTGACCCCAGCCGCAGCCCTGACCCCACTGCCTCCTTCCACTCTGCACTGCCCAGCTCATGGAGAAACAGCTCATGGAATCTCTGTGGGTTTTCAGGTGACTTGTGGAAGGTTGAGATCCTGCTCTGTCAGGCTGAGCATACCTGAGGGGGCAGAACTGCAGGCAGAGGGGTACAAACCTAGTTCGGCAACCCGTGGCTCCTGCTGTTGGGAAACCCAACAGCTCAGGAACAAAAATCTGATCCACACTGATCCCAAGCCTGTTCCAATGTAAACCCCAACCTTTTACACCACCCCATGGCCACACGTGTTCAGGTGAACCCACAGCTCCAGTGCCAGCATTCATCGGACCCAGAACATACCCAGCAACCACCCAGCTCCTGTTTGTCCTCCTCTGTGTCCCTGCCAAGAGGGACACATCCGGGGCTGAGCCCATGAATCCTTGGCAGCTCCTGGGTAGGATCTGGGGTACTCTCAGCACCATTGTGTCATCCCCAGATGGTTATTTTCCTTATCCAAGATGTCCCATTCCCCATTTCACTGGCACAGGTTGCCCAGAGAAGCTGTGGCTGCCCTGTCCCTGGAAGTGTCCAAGGCCAGGTTGGACAGGGCTTGGAGCAACCTGGGCTGGTGGAAGGTGTCCCTGCCTGTGGCAGGGGGCGGAACAAGATGATATTTAAGGTCCCTTCCAGCCCCAACCATCCCAAATAATGGAGGACTGGTTTTGCCCCAGTGTTATTTTCCAATGAATTTGTTACTATTCCACTTTAAAACAGAGCTAAGAAAGCTGTCACTGCCACCACAAGCTCCATTTGCCAATCATTCACAAAAGCCAGAGGGAATGCAGAGGATCCAAGCTCAGTCCACAGGCACAGTGGGCAGGGGACACTGCCAGGTTTTGGGAATCATGCTCAGCACAGGGAGACTTGGAGGAGTCCCAGGAGCCAGCGGTGCTGCAGCCCCAGCTCCCTGCCCTGGCCCTTGGGATTTAAACCCATTCAGGTGAATGATCAGCCCATTCCCATGGAGAAGGAAAGATGGAAGTTACTTCCAGAAGCATCCAACCAGAAGTGCTCCAGAGTTCAGCCTGTGACAAATTAGCAAACACGTCCTTTAATTAAAGAAAGCCTTTCCCTTCAGTTTTTTTAATTAGAAGCAAGAATGTGGATGCCATTTACATACAAGGATGGTCTTGCTTTCCTTCCAGTGCTGGCATGACCAAATCCCAATCACATCCTGCAAATTTCCACTGATTTAACAAAGTCTTGAAGGGTACAAAGCTCCTGACCATCAGGTTTCGAGACATAGGGTGCTCCAGCAGCAGCCATAAATTGGAGCAGAAAAGATCCATACAGAATTTTGACATCTCTCTGCAGCCATAAATCTGTTTAAACCACTAAAATACTAGAGACTATCAGGTGCAGTTTTCAGGTGGGTACCAGTGAACAGCCACCTCTGTAAAATGAGAAATACAAGGTGCAGTTGAGAGTTTTAGAACAGAATCAGAGTGAATGAGTAAGAAAGCAGAATGAAATTTTCATGACATGCAGGAGACATGAGGTGAATACTTGAATAAAAAATAATAAAAATGAAAAAAAAAATCAATATTAGCCTGAAGCACTATAGAATCCCAATTTAAATCAGCTTCCCAACCCCCATCGAGACCACAGCTGGCTGTCCTCCTGCCCATAGCAGCTCAATACCTGACCTGTCTTCAAAGGGAGGGAAGGCACCAGCCTGCATCCCCCTCCAAGGAGAGAATCCCACCAGATTCCCCCTAATTACACATCAGACATGGACATGTCTCTGGGAAGGGGAAACAGTCCAGAGAAAAGGCTGTAACATCTCTTCCTATCAATTTTTCAAGCAGTCTGGCTCTTGTTTTAGTCATAACACCCTTAAAATCCCAGGCTGGTTTGGGTTGGGAGGAACCCTAAACCCCATCTAGTTCTATGCCCTGCCCTGGGCACGGACACCTTCCACCAGCCCAGGTTGCTCCAAGCTCCATTCAACCTGGCCTTGGACACTTCCAACCCATGCCAAGGGCAGGGACACCTTCCACTGGAGCAGGAATTAAACTCCAGAAAATGGGAATAAAATATCCTGTTTTGAGCTAAACAGGCATTTTCTGTGATCAAAGTTGGCCTTGTGTTACCCTGCTCCCCTTCCTACACAGGGTGAGGCTCCTCCCTGGTGGGGTCTCTGGGAGCTGCAGCCCCGACAGGATCAGAGCAGAACTCTCTCACTACCACTCCTCTCCTAACTGGATTAAGGAAAAGACGACTTTCTTTGCTGGCAAATGGGCTTGTAGCCAAACAGATTTGAAAACAAATATCCTCAGGAGCACCTTCCCCACACAGCAGCTCCACAGCCCAGCACAGCACTGTCAGCCGCTGCTGTTGCCATGGAGGCCGTGCCCGCTGCTCTTCTTTTATTTTTTCTTTTTTTTAAAAAAAGGGACAGCAACTGCTGCAGATCAGTAGCACAGATTTACAGTGAGCTCTCGGAGGCCACAGGCACAAGGCAGTATCAGACACATGCAGCTGCTGAGGGAACTTGGTTGCCTGAAGGATCTTTGTGATGGATTTCTCTCTTCCCCTATTACAGTCAAAATATTAAGATAAAAAATTGAGATAATGTCAAAAATTAAACTGAAATGTTTTAGAATGACTTTTGAATTTTTAGAAGTGCTTACACTAAGTTAAAATCAAGAGTTTTAAAGCCTGACTTTGAAATTGGAACCTCTCTGCTCTGGAACGAGGCTGGGAGAGCTGGGGAGGCTCACCTGGAGAAGGGAGGGCTCCAGGGACACCTGAGAGCCCCTTCCAGTGCCCAAAGGGGCTCCAGGAGAGCTGGAGAGGGACTGGGGACAAGGCATGGAGGGACAGGACACAGGGAATGGCTTCCCACTGCCAGAGGGCAGGGTTAGATGGGATATTGGGAAAGAATTGTTGGCTGTGAAAGGGGTGAGACCCTGGCACAGGGTGGGCAGAGAAGCTGTGGCTGCCCCTGGATCCCTGGGAGTGTCCAAGGCCAGGTTGGACAGGGCTTGGAGCAACCTGGGCTGGTGGAAGGTGTCCCTGCCCATGGCAAGGGGGGGCACTGGATGAACTTTAAGGTCAACTTGAAGGGAACCTCCTTACTCAGCCAGGAAGCAGGATGGGGTTTTACTGCTGTTGCCAAAGAGACAGCAGCTATAAATGTTGCTCTTCTTTGTCCTTTATAATCTCTGATGACTTAGCAGCAAATGCTAAAAATAATTTTTCATGCTTCATCTTTAAAGTCGATGTGGTGCAATGTTTAAACAAACCCCAAATCCTTTACCCCAGTGAGAATATTACAAATATTTCAGGATCCAAACTTTCTGAAGAGGTGCTGTAGGTGCCAAATGTGTCATTTCACACCAGCTTTTCTCTCTGAGGTGCCTCCCAGCCCCCTGCTCACAGAGACAGCAGTTGAGACAGTGACACATTTTCGAGAGCAGGCTCCTGTCAAGTGCTCAGGATTCACTGCACAACGGCATGTTTGGGAAACAGCCACTTAAACCCGTTAGGAGCTGGAGAAGAAATGAAACAATGTTCTGATCCCCAGGGGAAAGTTTGGGCCATTCAGGTTTTCCCTTCACATTTCTGATGCTCAATACATCTCTATAGTCAGCAGTGGGCAGGACAACACCCAAACCCAGAAATGGGTTTGAAGACCCACATGAAAACACAACAGCAATGAAATAACAATATTGATGTAACAAATGACTCCTACCAATCCTGCCTGCATGGTGATGGCCTAAATTTGGATGTAATAAACAAATTTGTCCTGAAATAATGTATCAAAATTTTAGACTCCAGGTGAGTCAAGCAGGCTTGGAATTCAGAACTCCAGGGAAACTGGAGGGACCTGAGCTTGCACGCATACTACTTTAAATAGACGAATCTCATTAATACGAAATGATGTTCTCAATGCCACCAGTACAACATTCCTTAGTAGATGTGACACACACAGGTCACAGGCAGTACTACCCACCTCAGTGGGGTTATCTCAACAAGATGCTCAAAGGGAAAAATCCACCCAGGTACCCAGGGAATGATGCCTCGAGGCTACTTCTGCATTTACACGCACAGCAGAGAGGCCATTCCCTCTCCTCCTGTCCCTGTTCCCCAGGAGCAGAGCCCAATCCCACCCTGGATCCATCAGAGAGTTGCAGAGCCAGAAGGTCCCCCCTGAGCCTCCTTTTCTCCAGGCTGAGCCCCCCCAGCTCCCTCAGCTGCTCCTGCTGCTCCAGCCCCTTCCCAAGGTGAGCAGAGGCAGGAGGCCGATGCAGAACAGCTGCTCCGCATCTTCACCACAGTCACTCAGCGAGTTTGTGTTACTGGCAAAACAGGCAAAGCCCAGCACGGGGGACACTGGAGTTACTGGTCTGGGAGGACACAGAGGGGGCTGTTGTGGTATATATTTACATGTCCTGAGTTAATCAAGACAGTGCCACTGAACAACACCTGCCCCAGCTCTGGAACCGCTCTGTCCAGGTATGACTCTGTGTGCCTGGAGCTGGGGCACTGACAGAGGCTGCAGCAGAGGGTTTAATATGAACGGACAGAAAGTGCTCACAGTGCTCTTACTTCCACCCAGAGTAACTGCAAGCATTCCTAGAAACAGGGAATTTCAAGAAGTACTGAAGAGCTAATGGATGCTGGGAAAGCTGAGGCATTCGCCCGAGGGCTGGCTGGAGGCTGGAGCAATTTCACCATTCCCCGGGCAGGGTTCATTAGTATCTGAATTGCCTAGTGTCATTTACTGCTGGTGGACAACAATATCTTCAAACTCCATCCTAAAGATGCAGCTGTTGTTCTAAGAACCCCTCGGATCTTTGCTCCCTGCCTTTCACTCCCGATTTGGGGATGTACATGCACATCCATGTCTGTGCAGACAGTCCTTCCCAGGAGCTACATCTGCTCCAGAGCTCACTGATGCTCCTTGATACCACTGTGCTGACTGACACGGAAATACAAACAGAAAAACAAACATTCCTGCCTGTGCAATACCTTCAGTGCCAAATGCAGTTGTTGAGTGGGTTGCTTTGAAGCAACAAGCAATGATATTTTTAGCAGAGCACCTATTTCTCTGTACTTTCACATGTTTATGCATAACGCCGAGTTAACCAACAACTCATTCCCCCTTGCACAACTGTTACTGCTCTTAGAGTAAAACTCATCCAAATCTCAGATCAACTTTGGAAGGGAAAAAAACCCACTCAGCAGAGCTCTCTCCAGCTCCCTGTGGTCGTTCCAGGGAGTTTATTCACCTTCCCGCTCTGGGTTGGGATGTGCCCCTTCTGTCAGTATCAGATTCAGTTTGATCATCTCTGGCCTTCCAAGGCCAGGTTGGACGGGGCTTGGAGCAACCTGGTCTAGTGTAAGGTGTCCCTGCTCATGGCAGGGGGTGGCACTGCACGATCTTTAAGTTTACTTCCAACTCCCACCAGTGTGGGATCCCGCTAATTATTGGGCACTGCTGAAGAAAATCATTTCACACACTCCCAGTTCAGATTTTCCCTTTGAAAAAACAAACTAATTATAAAACACCTCCAAAAAACAACTTTGAGGGAAAAAGAGCACAGTTGTATTTGTCTGCTCTCGATGGTAATTTTGACACCAACCTCAGTGACCCTCCCCATCCCTGCCCTCTCTGCTTTCCCAGTCTCAGCCATCCGTACCCACCTCTTATCTCCTTGAGGACAACTCCAGGAGGGCATCAAGAATTCCTTTCTTTTCCATTCTTCTTCAGATCCAAGATATAGCCCACTTTCTGGGTTTTTTGCTTCTCCACTACATTTTTATGCTTAATTTGTGGTTATACAACCTTATCAAGCCAAAACCATAAGCCAGTCTTTCAGTGACACACTGGTATTTTGGTAAGAGGGGAATTAAAAAACAATTCCCAGACCAAAAAAAGCAGAAAATTGCCTTTGTTTAGGAAGTGCTGCCTGGCAGAGCTCTCTCAGCCTGGAAGCAGGTCAGGCTGCTGGGCCTGCTGGGTGACTGACAGGAAACAAGGGGCACCTGCCAGCACTCAGCCCCTTTAACTCCTGCTAAGCCTGAGTGTGTCCTAAGGGAATAAACCTGAATGACATTCCCTTCCCCTGCAACTCTGCAAATCAGCAAAGTTTAGAGCTTTGGCAGTGATGGTTTTGTCCCTACAAACTGGTATTGGCAAGATATGGAATTGGAATTTCTACATGTGAAAATCCAAGAACCATCTAGGTGTTCAGGAAAGCTTGGGAAAAGGAGAAAAAGCTAAACCCAAACATATCCGTTTGTTCCGAAGGCTTGTTTTGATTTGTCTCTGACTGTGCTGCTAAATCACAGAATCATGGAATTTTTATGGTTGGAAAAGCCCTCTGAGCCCATCCAGTCCAACTGTGAACCCAGCACTGTCAAGGCCATGAGCCTCCCCCAGCCCCTTCACCACCTCTGGGCCCCGACCAGCACCTGGAGGGGCCTTGCACAAAACACTGAGAAAAAGGAGACGCACACAAACTGTGGAAGTGTCACGCCATATAATGAGTCCTCCCACAAGCAGCATAAATAATAAATCATCCCCCTGGTGTGGCAAGGCTGCCTCAGCCTCCCAGGGTCAGCCCTGCAGGCACTGCCAGGTGAGGGGAAGGCTCCTGTGGATCCCAACAGTGCTCCAAGCTCTGGCCATGGCATCCAGCAGCTCTGGGGAAACAGCAGGGCTTGGGTTATAAAACCAAAATCCATATGGCTTCCCTCAAGGACAGCTGGTACCAGAGAGCTCAGGCAGGGAAAAGTTGGGATCCATCAGTACAGTAAGTTTTGAAGCCATACTAGAAATCCCGAAAGTGTTTTGATTGGAGAGAAAGAGCTTTTAACCACTGCAAGCATTACTTGGGATAGAATAGATAAATCTTGCCCATTAAGTCAGTGTGTGTTCCATTTGCTTATTATTGCTACAGGTCAAGCATTTAAATTTTCCTTCAAGACCATTTCATCATATGATAAACCAGTGTTACAAACCCCAGCACAAGGACACCCTGAGCCCAGTGCTCAGAGGTGACAACCAGCACAACAGGGAACACCAACAGCAATGCTGGGAACAGGCACAACAACTCTGAGAGCAAAAAAATCAACTCTGTGACCAGTGACTCCTAAACCAAGCCAACGAATGGTTATAGCAAACTTGTTTTTACATGCTCTGGTCAGATCTGTTGGAACCTTGGGCACCAGAAAGGCCTGTTGTGCTTTAACTACAGCTGGGAACTCAGTCCCATGCAGCCCTTGCTCACTGCCTCTGTGGGATGGGGAGGGGAATTGGGAAGAGGTAAAACCTGTGGGTCATGAACAATCACAGTAAAAAAATAAGAGTAATACAGTAATAAAAATAAGAGTAAATAGTAATGATGATGAGAAAGAAACTGAGAAAGAGGAATAAACCCCAAGAATGACACGTGCCACCCACTGACCCATGCCCAGCCCATCCCCAGCAGCAATTGGTGGCCCCCAACCCACTCTCCCCAGTTTATATCCTGGACATGCCAATCTGTGGTGTGGAATATCCCTCTGGCCAGTTTGGATGAGCTGTCCTGGCCTTGCCCCCATCCTGCTCCTTGAGCTCCTCCTCGCTGGCAGACCAGGGGACACTGAGAAGTCCTTCACCAGGGTAATCCCTGCTGAGCAACAACCAAAACATCGGTGTGTTATCAACATTATTCCCGCACTGAATCCAAACACAGCCCTGTACCAGCTATCAGGCACAAAATGAACTCTGTCCCAGCCCGAACCAGGACATTTCACTGACTTCATGCAAACATTTCCTTTGCCTGCAGCTTCTCCTGACTCTGAATGCAAACCAGAGGCCTTGACCCTTCCAGCAACCACCACCCCAGTCCTGGCAGCTGAACCTGATTCCCTCTCTCACAATGTTCCTGTCAGCAAGTTCCAATATGCTTGGTGTATCCCCCTGTTTTCCAGGCAGGGACAGGCTCTGGATAGTGGGTGGAAGAGCTGAGCAGTGAGTGTGGTCACCCGTGTGTTCACAGCCATGTACTGCGTGTCCTGTTCCCCTCCTGAGACAACACTGGGTACTCCAATGGTTTTTGTTGAACTGAACCATAACTGGCCTTCCTATCCAATGTTTCCCAAGGAACACTGCCAGGATGATCTGGCCTGACTAGCAGGCAAGAAGGAGTTCTGGTATTAGGCAATAATGAAATAATGCAGTTATTCAACAGTTTCTTTTGCTACTAATACAAGCGACATGGAAAGATAAAAATGCTGCCAAGTGCACCATAAATCACTGGATATTTACTGTGATGGACCAAACTCTCAGGACTCACTGCTCTGCCCTTGAACCAGGACAAAATCCAGATATCACAATGTGGCACACAGATCTCTGCAGTTCCCCACAGTGACAAGGCTGGGGCTTTAAATTACTGTCTGCTTTGACACACAAACATGACCACATCAACTATATTTAGGGCATGTTTTGTTCCGATTTGTGTGAAAATCTGAAATTCAGCCTTGGAAGTCAAGAAAATCTGTGCTCTGGATATCAGATTTTACTTTGGCTTCAAGCTTCTCATTGACTTTCTTTGCTGTTATTTCTCTCTAGATAAAGCAGGAAAATCTCACATACAAGAATGAACCCTGTCGCTACACAATAAAAACATTATGGAACATTTTCATGGAACTTCAAAACCTAATGTTGTCCTGCAGTGTGAGAACGAGTTACTGGTTGGAAAACACATTCTGATTCAGTTTTACCCTAAAGGAATCCAGACTGTGGATGCTGAGACCACACTACCACTCCAAGCAAAGTGTAAATAGGCATCATCAAGAGATTTGCATTAACTACATCCAAACCAGACACATTCTCATTACAGACCATTGCTGGAATTAATTTGTTATGGAAGCAGCTGGAAAAGTAACCCAATATCAAGTGAATATTTATTTTAGTATAGAATTAGTTAAAATGCAGCAAACACATGTCAGGAGGGCCATGGGAATATGAGTGTAAGAGTTCTGCTAGAAGTTGGTGTGAATCAGTGAATCTTCAGCCGCTTCAGGTATTTGGCAAAGTTCTCCCTCTGGGCACATCCCCAGGCGCTGCAGTCAGTAGGATTACTGACAGTGTCTCAATGGCATCAGAATCAGGGCTTTGTGTGCAATTTCTGTTTAATTAAACCCCATTAATAAGGAGTTTGGTGCAGATTTACATCCAGTAAATATCGTCTGTGCCATCTGGAGTCCATTAATGCTGTCCCTACCCCCGGGATGTGCCAGGGGACACAGGGATTACACAACCCAGGGTCGTGGGAGACACAACAGCAGTCAGCCAAAAGAGGAGGTGGTTTTTAGTGTGAAAAGCCTGAGCTGAACCAATTACACCTGTACTGATTCTTGAAGGACTCAATTAGAGGAACCAGAGTGGCCGCAGAGTGATGGCCAGTCTGAGTTGCTTCTCATCTCATAGCCTTACACTGCTCACATCCATGCCGAGCTGCTCCCAGGGAATAAATTCTGGCCGTGTACTAGGACAAAATCATTGCACAATATCCAGCATTTGGGCAGCAGCTTTCCCGATCAGCTGCAGCTCTCAGTTAGTCCTGGGACATCAGGGTGCCCAGAGATGCTGTGGCTGCCCCATCCCTGGAAGTGTTCAAGGCCAGGTTGGATGGGGCATGGAGCAACCTGAGATAGTGGAAGGTGTCCCTGACCATGGCAAGGGGTTGAAAAGGATGCACTTTAAGGTCTCTCCCAATCCAAACCATTCCATAATTCTTTGGTTCTATGTTTCCATCCCAGTGAGATGGGAAAGCTGAGGGAGCCAGCCCGCAGCCCCTCACTGACCAGCCAGGCCTCCAGGCCAAGAAAACAGAGCTGGAACCATCCACAGGGGAAAACAAGAAACATTAGTTAAAAGGATAGGAACCACTCTGAGCTTCAAGTGACTCTTCTTAGAAGTCCCATTTGCACATGACCTTGTCAAGGTTGAATGACCATGGCACCAGTGCAATAACTCAAAACCCAGTATTTCTGCTGGGTTTAAGGAAAGCCAACACTCCACCCTCTGCTGCTGGCTTGTGTGCTTGAGGAAACTAATTTTGTCCTCCAGACATTCTTCCAAGCCTTTCCCAACCCTCTCCCCTCAGGCACTGCCTCTGCCTTTATGGAGGGTCCCTCTGGGGGATTACACGAAGCTCCACAGATGAAATCTATTGAATTCTCATCTCAGTTCTGCCCCAGCAGTGAATAACAAATCCCTGATCACGTGTGCCTGGAAATAACCATCTGTGGATTTGCACTGAACTGAAGAGATTTTAAAAATTCTACCAGGATGTCATTCTCCACTAGAATAATTTCTACAGAACTATATTGAATTCCTGAGATCTTCTGGGGTTTATTTAACTACAGCATACTTGGCTGGAATTGCCAAAGGAAAACCACTACCTTTCCAGGTTAAATGAGTGGTAGAAATGGATTAGTGTTTTGTCACTAATAATATCCAACACTTGATTCTCTAAGGACAAGCTCCCTTTCCCTTTGCATGAAGATACACACTCCTGGCCAGCTGTGGGCAAATCAAGACAGGATCACAGGAGTGATTTAATTTGGAATTCTGAAGTACTGGCTGATATTTGGCTGCTTTTACCATGAATATGTTAGTACAAATGCTGTTATGGTCTTAAAATTGCTCAGTCCTGTTAGGGCCTCACTCCCAGAGTAGCTGGATGGGTTCAAATCCTACATCACAGTCAGGTGGCACATGTAAAATTTTTAGAACTTCCTTTTTTATTTTATTTTTACATTTAAGCTGAGCCTCTGCTGCTGCTCATACATGAAGAGCTCTATTGCAGAAGGTGACAAGCCGAGAACACGTTTTAAGGGAAAATGTTAACAAAGATCATTATTTGAAGGGCTTCATTTGGTATCAATCATTTGCTGATGCTACTTTAAATTTGAGCCATCTGCAATAAAAAGTAATATTTTAGAGATGCATTTTGGAAGCAAAAATTAAAAAAAAAAAACGAACAAACAGTGAAGCAAAGTTTTACTCTTCATGTAAACTGACAGTGCTCTGGGAAACTTGGTGAAACTTCACCATGTAGGAGGTGTTGACAACTGAGCCCGTAATAAGTGAAGGATTTACAAGCACACAGTGCCACAAATATATCCCAGACTGGTATTTGTCAAGACAACCAATGGGCCTTCAGCACATTCTTTCAAGCCTTATTAAAATGAGATCTTATTTTCTCCATAAGGGCCCTGGTAACAAATGCACCTTTCTCTGGTAAGGGTGTTCTTGTGGCCTTGTACTGGTGTCATTGGCCTTTAAACACCACTACAAACACTAAAATTCTTTCCAGTCTGATATTCGCAGGTTACAAATCAGAAAGCTGCCAAGAGCCAACACAAACCAGGCAGAAGGTCCACTGCAAGAGTCAAGTATTTAGACAGTCCCTATGAAACACTCAATTTCTAAGCGTATTTTAAGCACCCACTAAGCAGTTCCATGCACAGAAAGGAGCCGAAGTGCAGCACAGGGGCAGGTCCAGGATACTGCACGTCAGCTGAGAGCCCAGACTGAAGCTGTGACTGTCTTCTGGCAGGAAATTATTATTTTGTATTACACACACTTCTCTGGAAGTATCACAATGTGAGAACTAACAGGCAAAAGCTAACCCGACTCCAATGTGCTTTCTAATTTCTGTCTGCATTTTAAACAGTGTCAATGGAGGCATCACATGAACTGCAAGGAAAAGGAATGTGGATGAGATAAATGACATTTAAAACCACTGAGGGAGTGAGCAGCTGGGAAAAAAAAATCAAAGAACTTTCTTTTTTTAATCTAACAGGTTAAACAACACAGAATAGAATCACAATATCAGACTGGTTCGGATTGTGAGGGAACTTAAAGCTCATCTTATTCCACCCCTGCCAGGGGCAGGGACACTTTCCACTAAACAAGGCTGCTTGAAGCCCTGTCCAACCTGGGCTGGAACAGTTCCAGGCATGGCGACTGATTTCCTGACAAGGATAGGATCGTAATGGGAAGCAGTTCCAAGACACACAGTCGATGGAGTTCAGCAAACAGGAAATGCCGGAATCAGTTCCTCGGTGAGCAGAGACCAGATTATTTGTTACAGCAATTCACCATCACATGTATTACTCCAAACACCAACATCTACAGCTGCAGAGGAGACATATCAGCAATCACAGGCCCCGGCATTCCAACTCCATCACACGTGACAGAGCTTCTGTAAGATCCTGAGGAATAAATGGAGCAGGAAGATACAGCTGGGTCCCAGTGCCAGGCAGAGCCATCCCCTTCCTGGCGTCTGAGGGCAAATCAGAGCCATGGTTCCAATCACATCGAAGGGAATGGGGGCGTGGGGAAAATAACCCCAAATATAGAATGCAAAACAGCACATTTGAAAATTGATCCTACAAAGCCTTTAGGCAGCAGATGAGTCCTATGTAACATAACTATGTATATATATGTCTATATACCTATATATCTATATCTAACACACATATTTTTATTGCATAAGCACATACAGGCACTGATAAACACATATAGGCATTAATTAATAAACACAGGTTGGCACTGATTAATAAATAATAAACACAGGTAGGCACTAATTAATCAGTACAGGTAGGCACTACCCTTGCTCCATCCTGCTGCATGGAGGGAGCACCAGTCCCTGCCTGCAGTGCACTTCAGATAAAACCTGTAGGCTGCTGTCAGCAGACACATTTAAAGAGATTTTAACTATTCACGTTGCAAAAGGCTAAAAAAAAATAAAATAATCCATCCCTGCTGCATATTATTGTATTTTCCCTCTCCATCCTCTGAACAGTGGGATCAGATGAGGAGTGATGCATCCATCAGTCCGGGGAAGCACTGAGAGGATGGAGAGGAAAACAAAATAAGAAATAACACCAAACCACCCACCTCGAGCCCCAGGTGCTCACGGCGGCGGGTGTTCACGGTGCAGAGCTAGCGGCAGGTGCCGCGGGCGGGCTGCGGGGCGCGGGCGCTCCGTGCCGGCGGGATGCGCTGCGTGCCGGCGGGCTCAGCCATTGCGGACTCACTGCAGCTCCGGCAGCACGTCAGCACCGCTCCGGCTCCAGAGCCCTCCCTTCCCGCAGCCGGGAGAGGATGCTGCTGGCAACCCGCTCCCTCGGCGCTCAGGGCCCCGCGGACCGCGATGCGCCTACAGAGATCGGCATTGCCAGCTTCATTGTGCAGCCAGAGCTTTGCATCCTGCACGGCTGCAATCTGCTCGGAGCTGTTCCTGGAGCAGGGCTGAATTACTGAAAAGGGCACGGAGCCGCTGAAGGATATTCGGATTTAAAACCAGCCAGCAGCCTTTGCACTTGCTCCTAGCAAAGGGGATGGGATCAAGTTATAGAATTATGGGATCACAGACCAGTTTGGGTTGGAAGGGACCTTAAAGCCCATCTCATTGCACCCCTGCCATGGGCAGGGACACCTTCCACCAGCCCAGGTTGCTCCACGCCCCATCCAACCTGGCCTTGGACACTTCCAGGGACCCAGGGGCAGCCACAGCTTCTCTGCCCAACCTGTGCCAGGGCCTGCCCACCCTCACAGGGAAGGATTTGTTCCCATTATCCCACCTAACTCTGCCCTCTGGCAGTGGGAAGCCATTCCCTGTGTCCTGTCCCTCCATGCCTTGTCCCCAGTCCCTCTCCAGCTCTCTTGGAGCCCCTTTGGGCACTGGAAGGGGCTCTCAGGTCTCCCTGGAGCCCTCCCTTCTCCAGGTGAGCCCCCCCAGCTCTCCCAGCCTGGTTCCAGAGCAGAGGGGCTCCAGCCCTTGGAGCATCTCTGTGGCCTCCTCTGGACTCGCTCTAGCAGGTCCATGCCTATGGAAATCTGTATCTGTGAAAGTGCAGGGCCAGGCACTGGAGCATCTCTTCTAGGAATGGCATTCCTGAGTAACACCATGCTCTGAGGTTGTGTAGGAATGGTGATATGATGGGAAAAGGCATGGTCAAGACATTCCAAGGCCCTGTTCCAAGGTGTGATTTGAGGACTAAAGCACATGGATATAAAGCAGGTCTGTAACTCCCATTGTGCTGTGTCCTGTTGCTCCTCATAACTCAGAAAATAAACACTGTCAATATTCACACCACATTGGGAATTCTCCTTTCTGTCAGAAATGAGTAACAGATGCACATAAAATAACTGGTTTTGGGTACAAGATACTTACAACAGCCCCACTCCACAAAGTTCTGTAGATATGTGGCCTATTTGTTTGCTTGTTTGTTTGTCTTCCTGACACAAGAACAGGAAAGGCTGGGAAGAAGACTGGGAACCATTCCCAGTGCATGTCCATGAACTGCTGACAGGAACGACAGTGATCCAAGCACAGGGCTGGGAAGCAGAAACCTACCCTGGAGCAGAGTCTCAGTTTCAGAAAGGAGGGTCTGGGGTTTTTCCCCCTTTAAACAGTACCTAACTATCTGGAACATTCCATTTAAAAACTTGGTTTTCCCCAAGTCCAAAGGCCCTGACTCTCTGCAGCACCAGAACGCAAAGCCAAAAAACATCTGTGACTACCAACCAGATTCCTAGAAACCTGTTCTTATTTTTGTGGATAACCACTGCTGTGTTTCTTCTGCTTCTTCCCTGTTCTGTGGTTCAATTATCCTTTGCCAAAGGGACAAGTAGCAGCACTTGGAGACAACAGGACTGGCTGTGGCTCTGAGAGCTGGGACAACAACAGCTTTGGGATAAATAAAACTATTTTCTATTTTTAGAGCTGAATTGCAACACTCTGTGGCAGTTTGTAAGCAAAACAAGTCACATTGCAGGCAGTGTTGTAAGCGATGTACAGCGAGAGGCTGACAGTGGTTTGCATTACTCAAAGAATTGGGGTTTGTTTCTCAGCTGGCAAGGGCCCAGGGAAAGTATTCCTCTGGCAACTTCCATGGGCTGAGCTGTGCAGAAATGGGAATTGGCTTTAAAAACCTGAAATTAGTAAGTAAAGAAGAGCTGAAATAATTTTATCTTCCACTTTCCCAATTCACACTAGAAGCGGTCAGTTTCTTTGTTGCAGAGGTTGAAAAGCAAAGCAGCAGCACTCTGCTCGAACACTGCTGTGTGCCCTGTTCAGCTGTGCCAGCACACAGTTACACCCGACTGTGACACCGAGCTGCAGGTCAGCCAGGGATCTTACAGGTGATTGTACTGGGAGCACCCTGTGCACTCCCTACAGAAACAGGGCATGGAGCAGCTCCTCAGCCTCTTGCTCGGGAATTGCCGAGGTAAATGTGACAGACACGGCACGGGGCACTTGGCAGAGCCCTCGAAGGGCAGCAGTTATGCCAGAGGCAGGTCTGGGTTCGGTTTTCTTCTTTAACTCTCCAAATAGAACAAAATCATAGAATCACAGAATCCCAGACCAGTGTGAGCTGGAAGGGACCTTAAAGCTCATCTTGTCCCACCCCCTGCCATGGGCAGGGACACCTTGCACCAGCTCAGGTTGCTCCTCACGTCAACAGCCTGGATGAGCAGGGGCAGCTCAGAAAGGACTGGAGAGCAGCTGTGTGGTTAATGATGAACTCCATTCCCAGAAATACACAGCATAAAACATCCGTACGGTTTGATTTCCGGAGGCAGCAGGAAGGTTAATGACTAACCCCTTCCAATGCCTGATCACCCTTTCCAGGAAGAAATTCCTCCTGATGTCCACTCTGAGCCTCCCCTGGCACAGCCTGAGGCTGTTCCCTCTCCTCTTGTGCCTGTTCCCTGGGAGCAGAACCCAAGCCCCCCAGGCTTCCCTCTCCTATCAAGGAGTTGTAGCCACATTCTCCCAAATCAGTCCTGAAGTTCCCTGTGTCTCACAACATAGCCATTATAATGTGGGATGGATTACTTTAATTTTTATCGACAAGAAACCAAAGAAACTTCAATCAATATTATCTGTTTTTAAACTAATGTAAGTTTATCATTAGTTTGGGATTACAAACAGCTGTTGCGCAATGCCTGAAATACTTGTCCTTCAGAGCTGGGCTGAGTTGCCATGTCAGGCCAACCCACAGGCTGAAAACTGAGCAGAAAGTTGAAGCTGAGTGAGCAGCAACAGTGACTTTGAACCCAAATTATTGCCTTCATTAGTCCATGCAGGAGGCAGGTCACTGTTCCTGGTTTAAAAGGAATTAATCCAAACATGATTGGTCTGGTGACATAGAATTCACAAAATCAGAGTCCCCGCTGGGCAGAGGATCACAGTGTAACACGTCAATAACCTTTCAAAGACGTCATCCAACACAATTTTCAGTTTTCCCTGATCACAGCATAATGCATTTCTGTCAATAGCCAAAAACATTTTAGCATAAATCTGTGTATGAAAATAAAAGCATCTATCCAATGACTAAAGAAGGAGAAGCTGTGGCTGCCCCATCCCTGGAAGTATTCCTGGCCAGGTTGGACAGGGCTTGGAGCAGGGGTGTGGAACCGGATGGGCTTTAAGGTCCCTTCCAACCCAAACCAGTTTGGGATTCTGTGGTCCCACGATTCCATGACCCCCTCGTCCCTCCTGAGGCAGGCGGCTCTGTGAACAGAGCGCTCGGTTCCTCCCAGCTCGGGGAGGGTGAGGTGGCAGCTGGTGCCAGGGAAGGCTGGGCAGCAGGGCGCAGCAGAGCGCTGCGGGACAGGCGCCCCGAGCAGCAGCAGGAGCACACACAGGGAACCCGGTCCATTAACCGCATTTTGCTCTGCCCAGGACAATCCTTGGCTGAGCTCCTTACCGGAACAGAACTGGTTTTTAATCATGCAAACGAAACACAGATGTCTTGGCAGGTTTCCTGCTCGGACACAAGGCAGATAGCGTGGGCACTGGCATGCTCGGAGTGCTGAAGGGCAGCCTGTCCAGGGTGGACAAAGTTCTTCTCATGCTGAGGTGGAACTTGTGGTTCAGTTACAGCCTTGGACTGAAGTCACTGGAGGCCTGAGGGGTGGGAAACGGGGTATTAAGGATGGACTTCTGTTAAGGATGGACTAAGAGCTGGAGAGCTGGCCCTGAAATTGTCCTCATGGGCCAAAGCATTCCTCCTCTCCAGCGAGGCACTGACTGTGCAGAGTTAACACACGGAGCAGTAACTTCATGACTGTGTCCTTTTCCTGTCCCATAAATCACTGCCACTTACAGGTGTCCTTCACTGGCCCTGTGGGATGGCACAAATAACAACAGCCTGAAGAAACTGTCCATGCGCTCTCATTGAAGAAGTAACACTTTGGCTAAATAAAATGAGACTTTATGTGTGTGTCTTTATAAAATCCCAGCAGTAAATCAGGATTTTCTTTCAAATTACAATGTGAGTCTCTCCTAAGTGGTTCCCTCTGTGGAGAGCCCTAGTGGCATCACAGCATCAACTAAAGACAAAAAAGAGAAGGAATTCTTCTTCTTTTTAATCAGTAATTTTCTTGGGGTGTTCTGTGCACGGCTGAGTTAGACTTGATGATCTCTGTGGGTCCCTTCCAACTCAGGATGTTCTGTGATTACCTCTTTTTGTGATTATCATCTATTTAAGGCCATGTGCCATTTGCTGTCGGTTCAGTGGCCAGAAGTTGTGATTTTGCAACCAGACGTGTTTTCCATGGAACCCCGTCAGTGTCCCTGTGCCCCGTGCGCAGGGCCCGGCAGAGGGTGTGCGGGCAGGGAGCGGGATAACGCGGCATTCCCCGCGGGAACCGACAGCGGGAGTGCGGTGCTGTGCGGGATCAATCTCCATTCTCCATTCCCGCGGCGTGCGGTGCTGTGCGGGATCACTCGCCATTACCGCTCCCGGCCGTGCCCCGGAACCATCCCCCCCCCATCATGGCGGCCTCAGGGGCCGTGAGGGAGCGCGCGCCGCGCCCGCCCCGCGGCGCCGGCCAATGGGAGGGCGGCGCGGCGCTGACGTCAGGGCGGGCGGTGCGGGCGCGCGGCGCGGGCGGTGCCGCGGTCAGTCCATCTCCGTCCGCCGCCGTTACCGAGCCGTCCGCGCCGCGCGTGTCGTTCCGCCCCGCAGCCATGTCGCGACAGAGCCCGCAGGAGGAGAACCTGCAAGGTAAGGGCCCGGACTGGGCTGGGGCGGCGGGAGAGCGCGGGGCCGCGCCGGGGGGCGCTGCGCTGCCGGGCACGGCCCGGGCACCACGAGTTGGGGCCGCGCGCGTCCCTTCAAGGTCGCGATATTCGCGATATGCGGTGGTGGCGGTCTGAGGCGTGTGGCCGCGGTGCGGGACAGCCCCCGCCCAGGGAGCCGGCCGGGGCAGCGGCCGAGCCTGGGCAGGGCGGGGAATCGGGCCTGTCCCGGGATCGGGCTTTGATCGGGCTGAGAGTGAACAAACACCTGGCTCGGGCTCGGAATAAACACCTGGATCGGGCTGGACACACCCGAAGGGGGCTGAGGGAATGTGACAGACAGATCCCCTGTGCTCCTCTGTTACAATCCCAGCGCTTTCCATGCTTTTTCCTCCCTTCCCGGCCGTTCCCAGTGGGAGTTCAGCCTGGTCTGAGCCGCAGGGGCTGTGGGAACACCGTCCATGGTTTCAGGGGAAGGGCAGGGAAGGGTTTCTCTGGCTCCAGACACACCCCCAGCCACACGCCAGGCGCTGTAAAACCCAACAGCAAACCAGCCGTGGGGAAAAGGGTTTGAAGGGAGACATTTCTTTCAAACGTGGGTGACTCGGAATGGTTTTATTCAGCCGATTTTTGGTGTTCTGGCTGCTCAGGTGATGGTCCCTCTCTATAGAATGGAGATGCCCATGGTGTTCGTGGAGATGATGCACTCGGTGCTGTTTCCATGGAATTCCTGAGCCCTCTCACAGCCAGGGTATCTTGGGTACCTTTGCTCATCTGATGTCCCTGTTCCACACCAAATCCCTGCCCCCCTCCCCTGCATTCCTGTAACTCTGCTCCCTTAGCCATGGAATCACAGGATGAGCTGGGTGGGAAGGGACCGTGGAGACCATCCAGTCCCAGCTGTTCCTGCTGTCTCATTACTCCCTGAGCTCTGTCCCAGTGAACAGGAACAGCCCAAACCCTACAATCCGTGTCTCCCTTTCCTTGCTGTTTCCTTTGACATCCCCTTCTGCTCCCCAGAATGCAGGGAGTTTCCTCCTGTCCTTACTGCTGTTCCCTGTACACTGCTATGCCTTGGCCAGGTGTGATCCACAGTGGAATTCCACTGGCATTGGTGTAGTTCAGGTATTTTCTGTCCCCTGAGCTTATTCATATGGGGCTGGAGGGACAAGACAAGGGAGAATGGTTTCAAACTGCCAAGGGAGTAGTTAGATGGGATATTGGGAAGACATTCTTCCCTGTGGGGCTGGGCAGGCCCTGGCACAGGGTGGGCAGAGAAGCTGTGGCTGCCCCTGGATCCCTGGAAGTGTCCAAGGCCAGGTTGGACGGGGCTTGGAGCAACCTGGGCTGTTGGGAGGTGTCCCTGCCCATGGCAGGGGGTGGCACTGGGTGGGCTTTGAGGTCCCTTCCAACCCAACCCAGTCTGAGATTCTGTAAGAGAAGGAACAGCCCCAGGCCCTGCAGGGAGCTAATTCCTGCCTGGGAGGGCGTTGTTATTCCCTCCCCGAGGAAAACAAAGCCCATGTGACAGTGTTAAATATACTGTGAGGAGCAGACACATGCCAGGCCTTGCCACACACCCACTGTTGCTTCACAGCAACACCTACAAACAGCACTGAAACAGGCTGAACAAAACAGTCCTGGGGTGCTGCAGCCCAAAGTAATTTCAATAAGTGAATAAAGTACTTGAGATTATTTTGTTTGGCTGCCACCTATGGTAAACAATAAAAATGAAATACAACCCGAAATAAAAGATCTTCAGCTGCAGAGAGAGACACAATGTACTGAGCAGCTGCTTCCCAGCCCTGTGAGCCCTCCCAGCTCCCCTGTACACCGGCATTCCATGCTGTTTATGAGCAGGGAGGCAGGAATGGCACTGTGTGTTCCTGTGCTGCCCCCTCAGGCAGGAACACCGGGATTGTCACTCACAAGCCTCCACCAAAACCCCTCAGGTTACTTTGGGCACCGTTTTCCTTCTGCCAAGCAGGGTCCTGGGTGGAACTGCACTTCAGCAGCAACGGGAATGGCAGTAGGAGCTCTGTGTCCTCGGGGAGCCAGGAGCAAGTGCCAGCCTCCCTCTCCATCCACAACGGGGACATGGAGAAGATCCTCCTGGATGCCCAGCATGAGTCAGGCAGGAGCAGCTCCAGGGAGAGCTCCCACTGTGACAGGTGAGCAGGGCCTTTGCTGGGGCACAGGGAAGGCTGTGGCCAAGGTCACAGAG
This sequence comes from Grallaria varia, assembly GCA_013396735.1. NCBI lineage: Eukaryota > Metazoa > Chordata > Aves > Passeriformes > Formicariidae > Grallaria > Grallaria varia. The sequence continues at coordinate 492,364 of VWZG01003515.1, read as the reverse complement.
AGGTCCCAGGCAAAGGCAGACACAGGAATGTCTGTGGGTGTGTATTTACATGTGCACGTGTGTGCACAGAGAGAGGTTTCCTTGTGGAGCTTGGTATTTAAATATTAGAGCAATGCTGGGGTAAAGCCTTTCCTGAAACCAGGAGGGAGTTAGAAGGGAGATGACTCCAGAAGACTTCTTCCATGGCATGAGGTTGCAATCCCCAGGTTTTGGTGTCTCCTGATAAGTTCAGCAGCAGCTGCATTTCCCACAGGTGTGCTGCTGGAGTGCAGGCAGTTGCCTCCTCCTCGGGAATAAACCACTAAAGCCTGGGGTAGCCGAGGATCAGCCCTGGGCAATGCCAGTGCTGCCCTTAAGGACACAGGGGTGTGCCTGGGACAGAAAGGGCAGGGGAAGGGGACAAAGTGTACAAAACAGATTTCCAAGAGTGTCACACAACAACTCACCCCTAGAGCAGGTGCTCGGGCAGTGTAATTCATTAATTGCATTTTCATGGAAATTCCAGGACTCAAACCAGGCAGTGGGATGCAGAACTGCCTGATGTGACCTGGCTCTCTTGGATTCAATCCAGACCACTCTGATACCCCTCATTTGCTGCCCATTGTTAAGGTGGAAGTGCTCTGGGCAGCAGCAATCTGGGCAGAGGGTTGAAAATCAGAGATTATTGACTGTGATGGTTGTGGCACCCACTGACAGATCCATCCCTTAGGTCATGGTCAGGGCACACATCACTGCCCTGAGTGGCTGTTGGTGCAGGAACTGTGTCATGGAAAACTTAATGATCCTTCCTTCCCTGTGCTTCTGTTTTCCTCCAGCCCTCCTCGTTCCCAGACCCCTCAGGACAGTCACAGAGCTCTGGAGATAGAGAGTCACAGCAGTGGAGAAAAGAACAGCTTCCAGGTAAAAACCTCACCCTGCTTTGGGGGAGGGAAGTTCTCACTCTCAGAGGCTGTTGGGAGGGAACAAAGGGGGCTGCTGAAGCAGAGACTTCCATAACTCAGAATAACCTTGGGAGATCCAGGCTGGAATCCAGGGAGTGTTTGTTCCTGACTTTTATGGAGGTTTTGGTTTGGTGTTTTCAATCTATAACTGAGATTTGTCAGAAGGATTTCCCTTCCCCCTTTGTCTGCCAACTGGGTGCATTTCCTGCATCACTTACAAAGAAATTCTGTTTAAATGCACCTCCACCAGTTTATTAGGAAAGAAAAAGGGAATTTGACAGCAGCAAGAATTTCTAGTCATTTAAATGTGGCATCCAATAACAGACAACTTCCAAGCCCTGGCATAGGATTCCAGTTTTTTTTAACAGCTGGTACTTAACCTGAATACCTGTTCCTTAACCTGAATGCTATTTTGGGGAGCTCAGTTATTTGTTATTTCATTTTGTGGGTTTGTTTACGTATTTGCAAGGAGAGTGAGTAAATACATTTGAGAAAAGAGTGGGGGAAAGATTGCTGTCCGTGGACCATGTTTTATCACTATGGAACTTATTGCAAGATGACAGCCTGAAATCTGAATTCTTTACTGTAACAAACTAGCTTTTAATATGAAAAAAATTAATTACAAAATTTTGAGGAGGGAAGTATTTAAAGGAAGTGAATTTCTCCATCATCTCTACAACTCCTGCAGGACTCGAAGGACTTACCTTTAGGTAGCTAAAAATGGTATTGGAAATTATTATTTTATATTTTCAGAATCACCTCTCAGCTGTTTCAAGATCATTATTTATATTGAGAACAAATAATCCCAAGTTAGAAAGCCATCAGACTTGCAGCTGCCTGGGCAGTTTTATTTCCATCCTGTGTGTATGTGCATCAAGAGCTGTTTGAATTCTGGGAGCAGGATCTATTTTTATCCCTAGGCTTGGCTGCATGGAATGGAGCTGTGCAGAGCCAGGAGCTCTGCTCTTACTCAGCGTTTTTGCTGGGATTCACCTGACACCCAAAGCCATGTTTTTCGGGATTTTTTTCCCTGCATAGGTGTGAGCACAGCCCTGGGTGAGCTCAGCTGGGTGCCCAGGATGGCCCAAAAGCCAGGGAGATTTACAGGGGGGGAATTAGTCCCTTGTAGGAGCTTGATAAGGAGCTTCAGTGGCATTGGCCCAGGCCTGAGCACAGGCAGAAAACCCCCCTGCCCAGTGTCCATCAGACCTGGGAGCTGGGATAAGGCAGGAAACCCCCCTGCCCAGTGTCCATCTCACCTGGGGATCACTTGGACCGCGTGTGTGAGGATTAAACACAGGGCTCTGGCATTTCACTGCCAAGGCAGCCTTTACTTGGGCCANGAAACCCCCCTGCCCAGTGTCCATCAGACCTGGGAGCTGGGATAAGGCAGGAAACCCCCCTGCCCAGTGTCCATCTCACCTGGGGATCACTTGGACCGCGTGTGTGAGGATTAAACACAGGGCTCTGGCATTTCACTGCCAAGGCAGCCTTTACTTGGGCCAATATGGGGTCTGGATATGGAACATGGTCTTTGCCATTCACATCCCCCTCTGGAGATGGATCTCCCTGCTCCCCATCTTGATCTGGGATCTGGATAGTGCAACAAAAGTGGGATGGGAAGGGATGGGAGGGGTGAGTGTCAGAGCTGGCCTAGGAACTGGTGCTGGAGGCAGAGCGGGAGCTCTGGCAGCCCCCACCTGCCCTGCTGGGAGCGCTGTGTGACGGTGTCTCTGTTCCAGTCGGAGGAGGATTTCCTGGAGAGGAGGAGGGAGGTGGAGCGGCTGCTGCGGCGCAACGCGGACTGGATCTGGGACTGGTCCAGCCGGCCCGAGAACATCCCCCCCAAGTGAGTGTGGGCACAGCCCCTGCAGGAGCCTCCTGCAGCTTTGCCTTGCCCAGCCTGAGCACAGCCCTCTCACTGCTGTGCCTGGGCTTTCCTCCCCAACCCCAGGGAGTTCCTCTTCAAACACCCCCGGCGCACAGCCACCCTCAGCATGAGGAACACCAGTGTCATGAAGAAGGGCGGGATATTCTCTGCCGAATTTCTGAAGGTTTTCCTCCCATCCCTGCTGCTCTCTCACCTGCTGGCCATTGGACTGGGGTAAGGTTCAATTACAGAAAAAGTAGTATTTTTTACCTGGCTTTTCTCAGGCCTAATTCTGGTTCCCAATTCCCTCTTTGTCCAAGAGAGGAGTAACGTTTCTCCATGAAGGGGGACAGATTCAGGAAGTGCTTCCTGCCTCTGGTCTTGCTGGATGGTTCAAGTTTTCCTTTGCTGCTTTCCTTGCTAGTTGGGAATTTCTCAAAACACTTAAGGGGCAGTGAAATGGGTTCTGCACATTGAACTGTGGTTACACAACACTTGGCTCTGCTGGAGAGGAGACAAATTGGAAAGGGCAAAAGTAGTATTCAATGGATTTTAAAATTCCACTGAAATTTTAGTATTATTTTAAATTACTCAATATATTTTAAAATTCCCTCCTGACAGGGATGCGGGACACAAAAAATGGAAGAATGGCTATTTTTTATGATTTAGGGGTTAGAAACAGCTCCAGGACACAGAGACTGACCCTTACCAAGGGGGCTCTGCCCAAATTTCCCATGGTCCTTCTGGATGTCCCGGAATCATTCAGGATAGGGGAAGGCACAGGTTCTCTTCCTGCACAAAGTCAAGATCTTGGCCAGATAATCCTGTAAAAGTGACATCAAACTCAGTCCTTCCAAAATAAACGTGTAACTCCCAGAGTTGATGACAGCCCGATGGGTTTGCTTTGCAGCACCAGAGGGGGGTGAGTGCCCAGTCCTGGAGCTGGGGCAGTGCCAGGCCAGGGCCAGAGTCACCGGGCACGCTGAGCTCCAGAGCAGTTGATTCTCCTGCTTAACTATGGCTGGCAGTGCTGCCCTTGCTGGGAATTCCAGGGCCAGTGGTGGGTGAGGGCAGTGTTCCTGCTGTGCTGTACTGTGTGTGGGTGACCCGCAGCCCTCGCTGACCTGACCCTGTGTTCCGTCCCGCAGGATTTACATCGGGAGGCGCCTGACAACCACAGCATCCAGCAGCACATTTTAGGGCACCCGGGATCCTGGGATCGGAGCAGCGCAGACTCGCCTGGAGTGCAGGAGGTGCAGAGCTGGGAGAGGGAGCTGGTCGTGGCGCCGTCGTCGTGTGTGTCCTGTCCATGTCTGTTTTAGTTTAGTCTAATGAGTGGGAAGGGCTCCCGTGTCACATAGAGCCGCCTGGATCAATCCCTTCTGATCAATCCCTTCAGCACGTGGCAGATGCTGTAACATCCCTTAGTGCTTTGTAGTGAAGTACCTGAGAATTAGAGCTACTCAGTGTTTAAATCAATCCCAGCTTTAACCGGCCCTTATGAGGGGCGAGTGTCCATCCCGCTCGTTCTGTCCCGTGCCTGTAGGTGGGAATGTTGTCACTGCTCCTGCAGTCCTGACAGGGAGGGATCAGCCCAAACAACGTGTGGCCTTATGGACTGATACGGGAATTCTGAGGAGCTGTTCCCTGCCCTGGGGCAGCTTCTCCTCAGGTAGATGTTGCTTAGTTCACTTTGGTGTGAGGTGTGACATGTCGAGACACAGAGGGAAGAGATGAGCACATGGGTAAAACTCCATCAGTTTGTCCCAGTTCAGAGGTAGAATTTGAATTTAGTGCCTAATAAAGAGCTGCTTTTGCCAGGACATTTATTTAACCCCATCACTAGGAGTTCTCAGCTGTACCTACCGCTGGCTGTTGCTTCATGGGCTTTATCTGTCAAGTAGCAAATCTGCACCCGACACCCCAGGCCTGGGCAGATGTTGCCAGGGTGGCTTCTCCTTGGTTTTTACTGATGCAATGCCTTTTCCTTTAGTGATTTTACTGTATTTAATGAGAAAATGAATGTTTGCCAAAATACCATGTTTTATATATTTAAATAAAAAGGTTCCTGGTGAACTCAGTTTCCTCGTTCCTTTTGCTCTCACAGTGGTTGAAAGGGGCTGATGGGGCTCCTTGCCTCCAGACAAGTGTTTCATGTGGTCACTTCACAACTGACACAAACCCAGAAGTTTCTGTAGAAACAGCCTCCAGCCAGTCTCAGTTGAGGCCCTCCTGTCAGCAGAACTCCCCTGTGTGGGCTCCTCCCTGCTCAGGCACAGAGAGGGCTCAGTGGTACTCACACATTTCACACTTGCTCATCCGTCATTTGGCTTGATTTTAATTAGGAATTTCATGTATAATTAGCACTGAGGGGCTGAGCCCATGTCCTGGATCTGCAGTGGGTGAATGTAGTTCCAGAACTTTGGTGGGCTCTGCCCAAAGCCCTGGGGCTGAGACAGAACCCCAGACTGGGTTGTGTTGGATGGGACCTTAAAGCCCATCCACTTCCAATCCTCTGCCCTAGGGAGGAACACCCTCCACTAGACCAGGCTGCACACTGGGCAGCAGTTCTATGAAACTGACACTACAGTCTGGCTTAAGGTAAACTGAAAAGGATAAAAATTCCATGAATAGTCAAAAATCATTGAAATAGGACAAGCAAACAATTGAAATAGGAGATTCCATCATATCCTCCTTCCCTTTACTCATATTCCACTTTATTTGCTGCAAAGCTGATCCAGCCCAGCCAGCACTGCTGTGTCCCAGAGCAGGGGGAGGAGCCCCAGCCCCTCCACACCAACCACCCCAACTGGAAATACCCCGCACTTGGACCATCAGTCAATTCCCTCACATGTCAAAACATGGAGCACGGCCAGGTAAACATTTAAAATTTATTAAACTTTTTGGTCAAAAGAACTGAACAATTATGTACAACCCCACGGATCGGCTCGAGCAGGCGTTGGGAACACGGTTGGATTAGCAGCTCAGCACCACCCCCTCCCTGGTCCCACATCTCAGGAGTTCCAAAGTGTCACAACCACGTACAGTTTAGGACTGAGTTAATCGAACCTTTCTTTGTAGAACCTCAGGGCTTGGCCCTCCCACCCTCCCGGGACCTACTGGCTCGGGGGTGGTACCGGGAGGGGGGGGACAGCCAGAGTTTGCTCTGGAGAGTGTCACACACCTCCATTCCAGGGAAAACGGAGTGTAAACCACACCTGGGGCTTCCTGGGGGCGCTGGGGGCTCTGGGAGGGCGTTCCCAGGCTGCAGGCACATGGCAGAGGGCAGGCTCTGGCCGCTCGGGGCTGCTGGACCAGCCCATAGCTCCTCCGGGGCAGGGGGACGTCATTTAGGCCTCTTTGGAAGAAAGAAAACAAAAAAAGTAAAAGTACCTAAGGCTTAAAACAAGTCGGGCAGGAGAGTCCCAGCGGCTGCCGCTGTGCCAGCCGTGGCTCGGGGTGTCCAACACCTGCCCCAGGCACAACCCGGGGCTCGGTCTGGGACTGCAGGGGACATACAAGGGACTGTGCCAAACATTTAAAATAAACTGTTCCCTTCATGACAAGTACTAAAAAGGTTAAAAACCATAATGCACGTCAGGTCTGCCTCTGGCTGAGGGGCAGATGCACCACAGGAGCCGCATTTTTGTCCTCAGGGCAGAGAAGGTGCTGATGTTTTGGTTCCCTCCGTGCAAGGCCGACACTTGGTTAAGGCTGTGGATGTTTCTAGAACCCTTTCCATCTCCTACTCGGCACACACAGAGCTTTCAACAACAAATCCAGTGCAACTCCAACTATGACAATGCCATGGAAATTCTAAATTTAGAATCTGAAATACTACACAAAAAAGTTCTTATTAGTCTGCCAAAAACTTCGTGTTTTGGGGCAAACCCTGTCAGAGGTGCCACCAGGACTGCTCTGTACCAGCTCAGGACATGCAATACAAAAAAGACTGAATACATCCCTTCAGCTTTAAAAACACGTTTGATAGGCTGTTATTTATTAAGTGGTTTACACCAGAAGGTGTGGTTATAGATACAGTTGGTGAGTAAATAGTCATGGACACCTGCCTAGAACCCAACTCAAGCCCTACCTAAGTGCTCCAAGGTCAGACCCTGCGCTGGCTCCAGGCCTGAGGAATGTGTACAGGCATCAAGCACAAGAAATGTTCTGAAAGGCCCAAATATTACAGCAGAGAGCAAGAGAGAGAAATTACACTTTTATGACAACCTTTTCTTCTCAGGTGTTACACTTTTTGGTCTATAAACTGGAAAGGAAGGCTCAGATGTCAATAAATACATTTATTTTGAGTGTCGGCCTCACTGAGCACCGTCCGTCCATTCTGCCTGGGGAGGCTCCTCCCTGAAAGCCACCAGGTGCTCCCCCCACCGAAGGCAGAACCACTCCAGGGACTCAAAGCCAGGCCAGATCCTCTCCGTTAGCTCAAGGGAAGTAAGTGCATCTATGTTCTTCACTGGTAGGACAACAAGGCCTTCTGTTACAGATAAACAACTGAGTTGAACTATGCGAGACGAGACTGTCCACAGGCAGCCATCCCTAGTTAACCTTGTCCTGGAATAAATACAAGTTATTGGTGGCAGCTACGGCGATGAAGTTCTCTGTGGGATGCCATGCCGTGTGCAGAATCTTCTTGTTGAAGTCCAGACTGTCAACGCTTATTTCGTCCTTCTTCCTCTTCCCCCCTGTGCACACTTTGCGTGGCTTTAGGATGGCACGGGATTTGCTGCTCTCCCTGGAGGCCTCCAGAGTGGTGTCCCGGCGTGTGTTCCGGTCAAACATCCTGAAGAAGTTGTTGTAAGATCCAGTCATGATTGTACTGGTGAAGGGCAGAAAAAGGCAGATCTTGTCAGGTCTCCAGAAATAAAACCACCCTCCTCTCTCACACACGAGGTGACTGTCAGGCCATGCTCATGACCTGTTCATCACACTCTGTTCCTCCCCGATGGACACCTTGGCTCAATTCCCCTGGGACTGCTCCCACTGCACCATCTCCTTTTCCAGGTGTTCTCCTGGTCCCCCCATCCTCCCACTGGCACTTGGCTGCAGTTTAACGCTTTGTTCACCTCTACAGGAGCAAAGCAGGTTTTCCTGGTGCTACTTCATCCCTTTATCCTGTGGCAACAAAAGCCAGAGACTGGTTTGGGTTGGAAGGGACTTTAAAGCCCACCCAGTCCCACCCCTGCCATGGGCAGGGACCCCTCGCACCAGCCCAGGTTGCTCCAAGCCCCGTCCAACCTGGCCTTGGACACTCCCAGGGATCCAGGGGCAGCCACAGGTTCTCTGCCCAACCTGTGCCAGGGCCTGCCCCCCCTCCCAGCCACCAATTCCTTCCCAATATCCCATCTAACCCTGCCCTCTGGCAGTGGGCAGCCATTTCCCTTTGTCTTGTCACTCCAGACCCTTGTCCAAAGTCCCTCTCCATCTTTCCTGTTGGCTCCTTCAGGCACTAAAAGACCACAATGAGGTCACCCCAAAGCTTTTCTTCTCCAGGCTGAACAATCCCAGCTCTCCCAGCCTTCCCTCCCAGCAGAGCTGCTCCATCCTCTGCCCATCCTGGTGCCCCCTCTGGACTCTCCAGCAGCTCCATGTCCTTCCTGTGCTGGCTCCAGGGCTGGAGGCAGCTCTGCAGGTGGGGTCTCACCTGGGGCAGAGGGGCAGAAACCCCACTGCCAAATCTGTTTGTGCAAACCGAGTGCTCCAGAGGGATTTGTCCCCTCAGTAACTCAGAGCCACCTGCAGCCTCACGTTCAGAGTAACCACTCTGGCAGCCCAAGTCCCAGGCCCCCAGCCCCTCGCCCTCACCTGTCCAGCCCGTTCCAGCAGCACTCGAACTTGTCGAAGATGCAGTCGTTCTCGTACAGGGAGCACAGCTTGCTGCGCAGGTACTCGTGCACCTGGGGACACGGACATAGGGTCGGACACAGGAACGGGGAAGGGGGAAAGGGGAATTGGAGAAGAGGTGAACACTGTACCTGGTAGGTCTCTACAGGCCTGTTCTCCATGTTGAGGTCCCACACCTTGATAGAAAGGTAGTCCCTTGTCATCATGTATCGCCCGTTGTGGCTGAATTTCACATCAGATATCGAAGATATTATTTCTGAAAAAAATGACCTGCTGCTAGGATCTTCAGGTTCCTCAAAAACTGCAGAGAAAAGACACGGTTCCAGGTGAAACCAGCACCAGGGTTTACAGCTTCTAACGTTTTTCAGTATTGGAAAATTTTAAATGAATAACTACGTTTCTTTCTGAAGAAAGTTACTGTTAGACACTTTTCAGAAATAATCTTTCTTTAAACAATGTTGTGCTCTTGGTCATCAGATTGCCAGATGTCCATCTCCAACATTCAACTGGAGCACAGTCCCAGAAAAGCACAACTCACAGGTGTCAGGGATCAGTGAGAGGAAAAAGGTTAAAACCAGCACGTGGGTACAGTAAACACACCCAACCTGCATATCCTATGGAAGCGCAGCAGATGGGAACTGCAGCACCCCAAACACACGGAGAGCATGGACAAATGTTCCCTTTAGACTGGAACCAATGCTGTACTAAACACCCCACTGAACTGTGAGCTGCTATGCTTGGAAGAGTTTGTGTGGGTTTAGACAGCTGATCAAAATACGTGTTGTTTAAATCCAAGACTCAGCCTCTGGAACCAGCATTTCCTGACCCAGGCTACTCAGAACTCGCTCTTCTTAGATAGACCCCTTGTAACAGGAGGTGATTCAGTCACAAGCAGCTAAAAATACAGTACTTTTAAGTGATTTAATGCAACACTGAACTGAATCAATGAAGTTGCCTCACGTTCTCCACTTCCCATTGCACAAATATTTCCCTCCAGCACCAAGAAACCCCGCCTTGCACTGCAGGAAGCTGACCTGGAACTGTCAGTGTGGCAGGTACTCGCAGGGCTGTGAACACTGATAAACCACAGCTCTTAGAGCACAGGGAACACACAGCTGGGCACAGGGCAGGGAACATGGATCCTTAGAACTTCCTCACCTATGAGTTTTCACGGAGTGTTTCATGGGACATTGACCTTGCACCCCTGGACACCTGCAGAGCGTATTCCTAAGGACTAATCCTATCCTCGGAACTGCACTGCTCACGAGGGGAAGGGATCCTGGTGGCATGAGCCCAGTTTCTAACGCACACAGGTGGGTGAACTGCCCCGAACTGGCCCGTGAAGAGCAGATACCTTGGGAGGCACCAAGCCTGAGTGTGGGCAGCACAGGTGTCCGTGGTGCCCACAGCACTTGTTCCCATCAGTTTATGGGGCAAAAACGGGTAAAGAGGAGCAGAGCGAGGTGGTCTGTGTCCTCCCATCCCCTGTGCCCAGAGGTGGCCTAGACCAAGAGCAGCCCAGGTGCCCCTGCCCGGCACTCACACTTGGAGTGGCGGTCGCAGAGCGCCGAGGACCGCATGTCGCAGAGGCGGATGGTGCCCTTGCTGCTGCTGTACACGAACACGTTGCACTGCTGCGGGTGGAACTCAGCTGCCGTGATCACCTCCGTCAGCTCCTCCATGTTGGTCGGCTTGATGTCTACGATGTCTGGGATGGATGGTAAAGGCAGGGAACGGCTCACGTTCGACCGCTTCCGGCAGGGAATCACTGACAGTGTTAGAAATGCCATGTGGAAAACCAGGGCAGGAGCTCAGATTTCTGCCACGGGCAAGGTACACTAAGTAAGGGGAGCCCTAGAGAGGCCTGGATTTGACAAGCCACAGAATCCCAGAATGGTTTGGGTTGGAAGGGGGACCACGTTACTCCAAGCCCTGTCCAACCTACAGGACACTTACAGGGATGGGGCTCCCACATCTTCTTTGGGAAATCTACACCAGGGCCTTCCCACTCTTAGCCAGGAATCTCCTCCCAGTATCCCACCTATCCCTGCCCTCTGGCAGTGGGAAGCCATTCCCCTTTGGTCTGTCACTACACACTCCTGTGAAGAGTCCCTCTCCATCTTTCTCCATCTGGGACCTACAGATGCTGGACAGCTTCAGAGTCCTGGAATCACAGAATATACCACAAGGATCATCAAGGTCCAACAAGTCCTCTCAAGCCTCCTTCTTAATGTTTCCTATTAAACACCAAACATGCCTCATCTATTTACCTAAAACTTTAGAAACCTTGATCTATTCAGCAGTCAGTACTTCTGCAACTTCTGTTTTACTGCAGATTTGTCTGTGTAGAATACATCGTTAGTTTTGGATACACAGTTTTACAAAACGATCTGAAAATTCTTTCTGCAGATAACAGATCATGTGACATTAAAAAAATATTGAAATTTAGTTTCTCTAAGAGAAGTGACACTTGATTAAGAGACCTTAAGCTTTGGAAAGAAGTAACACACTTTTCAAATCTGGCAATTCTTATTTAAGTTGACAAGTCTCCTCAAATTAAGGATGCTCCCACAGCTCCTCAAGTTCTCCTTAGAAAACAGTTTATGCTATTTTACTGACGGTTTTACATTGGAAGCATGCTTGCCCTCAGGAATGACTGAGCATCCCAAGGCCTGCTGTCACTGCATTACTCCTCCACACTTTAAAATCCTCTGTTTGAATCCCTGGAATCAAACACCCACTCTAATTAGTACCATCAGAGTGCTTCTCACACACGCACGTGGCTGAGCTGCGCCAGGTGTGCCCAGTGGACACAAAAGGATACTGAAACTCCTATTTGTGATTTCTAAGTGCCAGAGGTTAATGCGGAGGTCGTCCGCAGACAGGTACGTGGCGTAGTCGCTGTTGATTGAGATGGAGTTGATGTGGTATGTGTGTGCATTCGCGAATATCCTGCGCGGACTCGCCTCCACCATCAGGTCCATGGGCTTCAGGGTCGGCACCTGCATGGGACAAATAACACTCACTCTGCGCAGAGAACTCATTCCTGATTCTCAGGAGATGAACGAGAGTCACAGAATCGTTCAGGTTAGAGAAGACCTTAAGAGTCCATTCCCTCAGCACTGCCAAGGCCACCACTGATCATGTCCCCAAGTGCCACATCCACATGGCTTACAAACCCCTCCAGGGATGGGCACTCCATCCTGCCCTGGGCAGCTGTGCCAGGAATGGAAAGCCCTTTCTGTGAAGGCATTTCCCCAATCTCCAACCTGACCCTTCCTTGGCCCAGCCCAGGCCATTCCCTCTCCTCCTGTCCCCGTTCCCTGGGAGCAGAGCCCAATCCCACCCTGGATCCATCAGGGACTTGCAGAGTCAGAAGGTCCCCCCTGAGCCTCCTTTTCTCCAGGCTGAGCACCCCCAGCTCCCTCAGCTGCTCCAGCCCCTTCCCAGCTCCCTTCCCTTCTCTGCCCACGCTCCAGCCCCTCGATGTCTCTCCTGCCTGAGGGTCCCAGAACTGCTCCCATTGCTGGAGATGCCTCAGCAGTGCCAGCCCAGGGACAGTCCCTGTCCTGGGCTGTGCCCACACTGGGGCTGACACAGCCCAGGGGTCACTGGCCTCTTGTCCACCTGGGCACACCTGGGCTCATGTCCAGTTGCTGTCACCAGCACCTGCAGGCCCTTCCCAGCTTTCCAGTCCCTCTGCCCCAACCTGGAGTGTTCCATGGGATTGTGCAGGATCCACCACTTGCTCCTGTTGTCCCTAAGCCCGCAGGCCTCAGCCCATCAATCCCGTGGATCCACCCTGTCCAGATCCCCCTGCAGAGCCTTCCTGCCCTCCAGCAGATCAATATCCACCCAATGTGATGTCCTCTGTGAACTGACAGTGCACTCGATCTCCTTGTTCAGGTCATCAATAAAGATCTGAAACACATCTGGCCCCAATACTGAGCCCTGGAAACTCTACAGGTGTGTTTAATTAATTGATGGCAATTAGTTAATTGCACACTACAGATTTCTGTATTGATTTAGTGGCTAAACACTTTTGAAATCCACTGAGCAAGAAAAATAATGAAAGAGCATATGGATGCTGGCTTTGGATACTGCCAACAGGAAACCTCAGGCACTGACTTCTGCATCAGTCACCTGCGAAACCCAGCCCTTTGTGCCTCACCCACAGGACAAAGGATGTTTGTAACAGTATCTGAAGTTGGACCAACAAGCCCTTAGAAATGCCCCCAGATCTCAGAGGGGTGCTCGGGAAATTGGCAGCAACAGTTCCCACAGAAATCCCAAATTGCTCATGAACAGTCAGCACAAATTCAGGGACACATGGGTGTCCTGCTGCCACAGCCAGCTGAGCTCAAGGTGTCAGGGTCTGGCAGGGCCAGGCCTAAGCTGCCCTCGAGCTCCTCCTCAATGCCCAGCACTGAGAAGGGAAAGGTGGCCCCAGGCTGTCCCAGCACAGCACCAGCAGGCACCATGCAGCTAAGGAGCAGGTCTGACAGTGCCCAGGACAACCCATCTCCCTGGAGTGAGGAACCAATTCTTCCCAGACCTTCCCCATTGCTTTCCTTGGGTTTGTATCTCCCAGGCTGCTTACATCCAACTAATGATTACCATTAATCCATTACTTTTTATCAGGCCATGTCCTATCTCACCATATGAGTGCTTCAAACCTGGCTGTGATATCACAGGGGCACTAATGGGAAAACCCAGGAATGGTACTTGGAAATGCCATGGTCTCTGTGCAAAGTGCTGCTTCTCCTCCATGTCCCCTTCTTCATAAAATATCGGGAATATATTTCTGTAACAAAACATGCCACCAAAGCCCCCAACAGCCAAGGTACACTCTGGCTCTCTAAATCCTGCACATTTATCACCTGGAGGTAGCTCTAGGTGAGGCTTTTCCTCCTCCCAACTGTTGCTCAGACTTGGCTCCCTACACCATCCCTTCTCCCGAGCTGCAGTGCCTGGCCAGGGCTGCAGCTCAGCCCACCCTTCCTGTCCCAGAGAAGCAGCAAGTTCAGAAGACTGACTACAACTGCAGGAGTGGCCCTGGCCCTGAGGGCAGCAAGAGCCTCAGTTCTGTTCTGTTTATGGTGACAGCAACACAAAACCCCAACCCCACAGGTTTCATTTCCTGAGCTCCTGCTCAAAATATCCCGACTTTGCCTCTAACAAACACACCTTCTACCCAATCACAGAATATCCAACACCCTGTTCCAACTTCTGAGTTTTCCTAGAAATACAATATTATAATTATGAAAGTTTCCCTCAAGCTTTCCAGAGGAACCTTATTTAACAGTTTTTATATATAAAAAAAATGGAAGTCTCTCCATTTTTTCTAAAGTTTCCAACGACCCTGACCCAGACATCGTTTTTAACCTGCACATTTCAGTTTGGGAGCACAAAGGTAGAGAAGTACATGCAAAAAGATATGTAAAGTCAGAGACGTACCCGTAGTTCTTTGATTCTGACAGGATCCCTAAGTCTTCCATCTTCATCTTTTAAATTATAACCTTCGGCTCTTTTATCCCTTTCACTTATTTTCCATAATTTAATAGTTTTATCTAAAACCAAAAATTCACATGCTTGAGAATGAGTTCATTTCAAAATAAAATCCCTATATAGGGAGTGAGCAAAGTGGACATTATTGACTGTCTGGGTTTCCATGGCTTGCAGCAGAAAGGACCCTGACAGAGTTCTTTACCCTGATGGAGTTCTTTATCCCCAGTGGGATGTGCAGCTTGAATAAAATTCAAAGGCCCCTTCACAGGGGGGTTTCACACACCAATTACCTGAATTCCCCACTAAGCCCTGTAAGATTATCTAAAGTATATTAATAGACCTGTGCTAGGGGCAAACCCCAACAAATCCATGGATTCCTCACGCTAACTGTTCTAAAGGAAACCAGGTTTGTCCCAGGTGCCTGCTCAGAGCCAACCAAAGGCAGAGAACAGGACCTGCCCCATTACTTAGGGTTCCAAAGGAATGTACTTCCCAGGTCTGAACTAAGGGAAGTGTTCCAAGTGCAGGTAGTGAGTATACCCATGAGTGAGATCCTTGGCTAACTGGAACCAAGTCTCTCCTCCCCAGATTCCTGCAGAGCTTTGAAGCATTTAAGACGATAAAGTTTAAAGAATGGCTTAAGTTTATTAAGACTTACATAAAAGTAAATAATTTTAATTTCAAAGTCCAGCAGAAGGAAGTTGCTCCTGCTTTTAAAATTTCACCATGACCTCACATGAAATCATTTCAATGCAGGGCAAAAAGTGACCCAAACTCTTAGGAACACGCATATTCCTCTGACACTAAGAGCAAGTTTTCCATGGTGTAGTTTAGCTTGGAAAAGACCTTTAAGATCATGGAGTCCAACTGTTCTCCCAGCACTAACCCATGTCCCCAGTTCTACATTTCCATTTATAGATGCTCCATGATGCACCAAAACAAAACAGACCTGACACTTACACAGACCTCACACCCAACATTACAATCAACCATATTTTGCATAAAGACATTAAAAGACTTCAGAAAAACACCAAGTGGGTCACAGGTGAGACAATACTCCAACAAAGTTCTCTGTGCAAAAAGAAAGGCTCCTTACCATTTGTAGACAGCAGGAAGTGAGCAGCATTCTGTTGTGGTAACCACCTAATTTTATTAATTTTTTCCTCAATTTCTAGACTTTTCAAGTAGTCAAACTCAGGCTCGTGACTCTGGAAGGTACTGTAAACATTATATTCTCCCCGAGAGAGAGGACGGCTTTTATTCTGCAAGAAAACAGAGCAGTCCTTGAGGCTGATGTCACTGGGTGCATCAGGAATTGTCCACACACATTAGTCACTAGAAACTGCCCATCAGAAAGGCCACTTTCACAACAGACAGGGGATTTTACATTCTCACTCTGTGATACTGTACTAGTTTGGCATCACTACAGTGCACGCAGCCTTCCTCTTTCAAAATGCAGCTTTATCTATAAACATCTGTGCACCCTTCAGGCTTTGTTATCCTTGCCTGTGGATGTGGGAGCAAGGAACAGAGCAAAATTCCAAGTGTCCACAGATTTGCATTATCAGATTTGAGGCAACTCGTCACCAGGCTTCTCAAGTAAGTTATCGCTCATTAGTGGTTCATGCTGGAAAACAGCCCCACTAGTGGCAAGTTTTCCCCCCCCCAGTGTCTCACAAGAATGGAGTTTCCACACTTTCTCAGTGTGGAGTTTCAGCTAATTCTGAGACTTGATATGATTTTATATTTTATTTGTAGGTCATTTAACTTGTAAGAATTTTGGAGAGGATCCTCTCAACTGACCCCATCCAGCAGTTCCCTGCCCCTGGAGTGAGCAGCCTTTGCTGGCACTGGGGCTTTGCCTCTCTACTCACACATCAGGTTGGAATAATTGGTTGCTTGCAAGTGAAATCAAGTAATTGGAGCCCAGGGCATGATGCACAGCATTCCAGTGTGCCTTCCCAAATCCAAGTGTCTGGGGAATTGTATAACCACTCTAAGCTGTCACTAACCTGGCTAACCTAGTCATAAATCCACACTGAGTAAAAATATTGTTAGGTTTAAGGATTATACAGTTACTTTAGATTTTTCCTGCAGTTTTGCACGTGACAAGAGAAATGTCCCTCAGACCTAACTCTTCCCTCAGTTTCCATGTGCTCCCAAGTAGACAGGGTCATACAGGGGTTTGGTTTTCCCCACCCTCCGAGGAAGTGACGTGACAGGTGGGTTTTGCTTTATGGAACAATGGAGGTATGGCAGCTGAGAGCCACCCCATAATAGTCCCACTCCACGCAACACCAGTCCCGAGCAGGGGGGAACCTCTGACCTTCTCCCTGGGCCTTAGTTAAGTCTGTACCCTGAGTAAATGATGAATGAGCCCGGAGCTGTCTGGGTGCAGCCGGGTAACATTTCAGCACAGTTTTCGTTTCACCACATCCAAAGCCCTGTACAACCAGTACAGCTCCTCTGGGAAAAGGGGGCACGAACGGCACCACAGTGAGCATGAAAGGCAGAACACTGGCCATGTGTCCATTAACTGAGCATCATTTGAGCCACACAGGCAAAGCAGAGGGATTCTGCTGGGAAAACCCACAGCACCTGAAGATGTGTAATATTCATGCACAAACAAGCTGAATAACATCCCACAATCCATTGTGGTATTTCTGGTCTAGAAGAAGGCTCAAAACCAAAGGCTCAAACTCTCATCAGCTATTCAAAGGTCAGGATAACCATGCTCTTTGGGGCATGCCATGTGGAACACTGGCTTTTTAAAGAGCACAGACCCAGATAACAATCATTTTTCAGCACTTAATGCGCGTTTCCAACCCCCACTGTTGCTCTGGGTATCCAAGCTCAGGGATGTGGCTGCAGGATGAAGGCACAGGAACATTACAGCACTGTCACACAGCTCAGCTCCATGCAGGGACCAGCTGAGGAACTGTGAACAGTAGGAGGGACAATACTTCCACCCTCCCAACTGGAAATGCTCAAGTGTTTCTGGAGAAGTGGCTGTTTCCAGTGGCTTTGAGTCATAGGACCCTAAACCAGTTTTTAACCACCTTATCCTGTTGTCCTTGCAGCTTATTTCATAAACTTTTCTTACATTCTTTCCAAACCATTGTGATTTATCTCAACTCAGTCCAATCCAAAAGCCCACAGGCAACTCTACAAAGTGACACTGAGCACACCAGGTACATACACAGAACTCACCCGGATTTTTGGGACATTTTTTCTCTTTGAAGGAGGGGAACACTCACTAAACACACTCGAGAGTAGCACAGGGCACACATTTAGATACCTGGCTAACTTGGGGTTTTCTGAGAAAACTCTCCACTTAAAGCATTTAAACCTCAGGGCATGAACAGGTGAAGCGAGACTGCAACTCAAGAACAGTGTAGTAACAGCACTTTTGTTTTTCGAGTCACTGACCTCTTGTTCCCTTTGAAATATAACCACTCTGCCACCTTTGTCTCCTGTTGCAAGAAGATCACCAGAGTAATTAAATTCAACTGTTGAAATTATATCAGCTGTAAAGAGAACAGAAATAGAACAGCACTGTAATGCAGAAAGCAAATTAGGGAGTTTCAAGACTTGAACACAAAACAAACTACAATTTATTTAATGCAATGAGAGAATTCTTCATTTACATCTCTAAAATTAAGCCACATTCCAAAGCTTAACATGATTTTATTGACAAGCTTAAATACTTATATCTCAGTGTAAGGTCTGGGGGCCTTCAGTCACCATGGGTACATTGGTTTAAGAACCCAACCTGTGTGTTTTGTTGTGGACAGTAACACTGCCATATCCATGGAGATATGCCTGCTCCAAGCTCCCAAAAACGGGAATCATCTCCAAAGTAGTACATGTGTGGTGTTTCCTTGCACTAATCCAGAGCAGTCCAAGGCACACCTGAGCTGAGTACTCATGGAGTTAGTTCAGGAGTCTGGAAATGGGTAGCTCAATGGGGAGAAACAGAAGGAAAATTCTTCCAGTGGAGCTTCCTGAACCAGCTCCATGCAGAAGCATCAGGAAGGACACAAGAAACCAGAAGAGCAAAGGAAAAGCCCTCAGGACCCCCAGCTCCAATGGCCTGCAGTGCTCTTGGACCGGGCCTTGAGAGCACCCAGTGTTTATCCCACTGCAGCCACAATTCCAACTGGGAGGTGGCGATAAAGAACTAACTGCCATTCAACAAACCCCAGCCATGGGGCAGGAGATAAGGAGCTGGAAATGTCTGTCCCAGGGCTGGGGCAGATGGTAACAAACCCAACACAGCAATCAGCAAACACTGCTCCTGCCTGGTCTGCTCATATCAAATACTGCTTTTATGATGCAGATATCAGAACCCTAAAGTTTGAAGCGTATGACATCAATTAGTTCCAGAGTGTGCAATTGGAGACTTGCTGAAAACCCCTTTCCTGTATTGATTTTGATGTGCTATCTTTGAAATTCCTTTCAATAGTGCCCCAGTCTCATGAGGAAGGTGATTAGAAACCCTAGCCAGTATTCTCTCTCTATATAATTAATTTTTCATCTTTTATTAACAGATGACCTTAAAAGTTTTTTCCTAGTGTGTAATGACTTACCTTCTGGGATTAAAAAATATGATTTAGAACAAATAAATGAAGGAGTAAATATCATCTTTCTACAGCCTTCAATATAGCATTAGCTACCTGCTTCTGGACATGTCTATATTTATAGTCAGCTGTCTTTAAAGGAAATTATTACTCAATTATTGCCAACTACACACAGGGATTTCAGGAGACACCATGGAAAAGCAGGAAACCAAGGAAAAAGAAATGAACTGATGAGGTAAACAACACACACTGAAACAGCCTGTCACCAACATGCTCTAGAGACCAGGGAAGTGGGGGGGGACAGCAGAAGAAAAAGAAAATATTTGAAGGCAGTTTCTCTATAAGTTAAAAAAATTGGAATATGAGGAATCACCCTTTTTAATAGCACTATACTTCTTTTATATATAAAAGTATTAATTAAAATCAGTTTTCCCTGTAGGTGTGTTTAATTGAAGCAGATCAATCCCCAAGTCATTCCACCCACTGCCCTCAGCACTCTACCACCTCAAAGCACATAAAATAAAAAAATAGAAAGTACAAGACTAGCAGTAAAGCCCAGAATTAATTCCAAACCATCACTCTGTTCTGCTCGACACTTCAACCACCTACACCTGCTCTTTACTTTCAAGGCAGCTTAGAACTTAGGAAAGAACAAAGCAAACCTCTGCAGGTTCTTCATCATCATGTTAACTTCGGGATTTTTAAAGGTTTTTATAGATGTTGTAACTTTTTCTTATACGAACAAGCACCAGTGTTATTTCCCTGCCTTGTTTTCAGCATTTTCTCCATGCCAGCAAAATAACTCCACTGAAATGTAGGAACGGGTGAGCAAAACCAAACATTGTGATATTCGCTCACAGACAGCATCCCAAGGCTCTCGTCTCAGGTACAGACACCTTGGTGACTGTGATTTTCCAGAAACAGCGGTTTGTCCAAGTTTCCCTCCAGCTGTTCACATGGGGCTGGGACTCTGTTCTGGAAGTATCCATGGAAATCCTCCTCCTATACCTATGGAGAGCAGCAAGCCCTGTGACTTTATAGCACAATATTAGGCTGGCAATATTTCTTTCCAGACACGAAAAATTCATGTTTAGCCTCACTTCTGGAAATGAGTTCCACCTTGGTTACACTCTGCATCCAGAGGAGAAACTCCGAGCTGGTTTCAAAGGTGGTGTATTAAAGGATTGCTGGTAACTACACTGTGACTCTGTATCATCCCCAAATTTAAAAGCAATGAGCACTTCCATGGGTAGGAAACACTGTCCTAACACATCAGAAGGCTACAAATACCTGTCTCCATAGTAATGTAGTGGAGCCCATTCCCTGACCCAGGACAGTGCTGTGAGCCCTGAGTGATGTGTCCAAGCTCAGAGTGAATGCTCCGAGCCTTTCACCATCCCTGTGAGTGTGACCCTCCCTGCAACAACCCCTGTCATAATTTTGGCCAGTTTAAAACCTCCAGAGCCTCCTGGCATGGCTCCACTGGGGGCAAAGTGGGCTGGGATGGCAGAGACCAGCTTATTAGGCTTTGGAGATGACAGCAAGCTCATACCTGCAAACTAACCGAATCCCGGCCCTCCAGAATTCCTTCTGGGATTTCTGACACCAGTATCAGCACCTGGGCTCTGTTTGTGGTAATGGAGAATGCAAAGAGATCCACACCAGCTACATTAGGGGCCTAAAATTAGCTCCTGTGAACTTTTCCTCTCTAAGCTGGCTGTGCATTGCTGCTCCAGTTAAAACCCAAACCTGAAAACATGGAATTACTTCATGGCTTACCCAGGAGAAAAGGAATTTGCAGCTTCGGCTCTGTTGAAAGCGTTTTGCCAAGAGCCCTCTCCCCACTTACTGAGCAAGGAACCACTCACTGTTCTCTAACATCTCCTAAAAAGGAGGCTGCTCCAACTTCCAGGGGTTTTTAACTTAGAATCTTCCAAGCATGTAATGGACAATGTACCACTTCATGTTTCAGCACACAAACAATGCATATCTGCAAATCTGGCTCCTGTCCAACCTCTTGAAAAGGAATTTTGATACACAGCTCCTTTTCTACGATCTGCTCCAGAGATCCAGAGCACAGGCTGCTCTAAGGCTGAGGGAACTCCCTGGAGAAGCTCACGCTTTGGGAGGAAATGGCTGGATTGGAAGGCAGATGGCTGGCACAGACTGTGAGGGACAGTGCCAGCGGGAACGAAGCACAGAGGAGTATTTCTGCACCTGGAATCAAGCTCAGAGGTGACATACCTTTCATCCAACATCTTGCTAGCCTACAGCACTGGAGTTATCCTGTGGACAAAGCTGTGGGAGACATTGTGCGCTCTCCTACAGTGGACAAGAACGAAGCAGAGCCCACAGATGGGGTCAGTGCAGTTATGTGCTCCTAAATCAACCTGGAAAACAGACACTGGGATGCCTCCGAATGCTGTGCTGAGCTGTGTGACATGACACAAGGAGGAGCAGGACTCCTTTGCAGCAGGCAGAGACAACAGACCATTCCGAGGGACCAGAGGTGACAAATGGGGTCAGTCAAGAACAGCAAGGAAGCTCCACTTCAGAGCAACTCAGCAAAGACTCACCAAAGAAAACATATAAAGGGAGTAAATGAGATCAGTGAAAAAAAAAAAAACAGATCCTTTAAAGGGAACACATTATCAAAGAGAATGAAGAAATTTAGAAACCAGTACCTGCTAAAGAGCAAATAGAAAAAATATTTTAAAAACCAAAATCCTACTGGAGCATAAGTTCCAGACACGTGGGGCCTAAGAGCTGCTTGTAACTGATTTACAATAACTGCAACCCCCAAACATACCCGGGGTATCCGTCTGCACCAGAAGGCTCCAGGGTGGGCAGAGGGAAGCAGGGGTGTGAAGTGTGACAGTTCTGAGCTGGGATGGTGCAGTCACCACACCAGGGGAGTGCCAGGAGCTACTGACATGCACCCTGCTCCAAACAGACTCTTCCTCCTCCTTCTAACGCTGGGGCAGGCAGACAACCCTCAAATTTCAGTCCCGGCAGGATTCTGACTCCAGCACAGGCTTGCATGCTTCAACAGCTCCCTCCCTCCTGTACCTGTCACTGACTTGCTTTTGGGTGAATGAGGGTTCTCCACACCACAGCTGCCAGGACAGACAGTGGGACAGAGTGATGTTCCCCTGCAGTGGGGATGGACTCAGAGTGGTGTTGCTGCTATTGGTCCTGAAGTATGTCCTAAAATACTGATTTTCAATAGTCTAAAGAAATGAGGATTGTACTGAAAGAAGAGCTGAACTTTACAGCTACCAATAACCAACTGACAATCTACACATACATAGAAGTCACTCAAAATCACCCGTTTTTCAGAATACGCCACTTTATATACTCAATTTTTACATTTCCACTTTTAGGATTTCTTTGAAGAGTTAACACAGGAGTAAGAAATACCAGAAGTCAGGGGAATAAACCAAAGGCGTATAATTTTGCTCAGATCAAGGTTCTCATAACTTACACTGCTGAACACTCTGCCAATCTAAAATATCCATTAAAGTCTAACAATGTTTTGCGCCCTAATAGGCAATCCACTTTCAAAATGGCTTGAATTGCCTTTAAGAACCTGGTAGGGTTTAACTGAGCAAAATAACACTGCTTTTGGAACTAATTTAAATCACTAAACAGACTTAAGGTCATGCAAGGGCAGAAGCAGGGCACCCTGGCTGCACCTCTGCAGAGCAGTGGCTCGGTCGGCACCGGCCAGCCTGGAAGCAGAAGCTGGCTGAGGTCAGAGCTGCTGCTGACAGGCCGTGGTGAACTCCAAACTCTTGTTTGGAGCTCTCTGGGATATCCTGCCAGCTCCTGTGTGTCCTGGATGTCTGGAGCAGAGCCACTTGGCTTCTCTGAGGAGCGTGCAGGCCATTCTGCTCTGAGTGCTGGAACACGCAGGAGAAAAGCAGCACATAAGGTGCCAGACTGTTCCCAAGGCCTGCTCCAGAGCCTGCCCAGCAAACCCCACACCAAACCCTCCTTCAGGGATGTAGCATCACCTCAGAGTTCCACATCGTAAAAGACAATTGGTGCCCTTGCCTCATTTAGTTAAATTTGTGCTTTCTTGTCACTGGAACCAGAGTGTGACTCGATACTGAATGTCCTTCAAATTATATCCTCAAACACTGTCTCAAGTGAGTGTGGAGTGCACAGAGCTGCCTGGATGTGTTAGTGCAAAGAATGCAAGGAAAGCATAAAGGCAGCACAGCAAGAAAAGGGAGCAGCAAAGCTAGAGTTAAGTGACACAGATATAAGGATTCCTCTCCTGCCTGCAGAGCTTGATATGTCTTCACTACAAGCCATGAGAAATTAGGGAGGTTGTTTCTCATATTCATGACATAACCCAGTATTCTTTGTGCAAATCTATTGCCTCAGTGTTACTTCTTAACCTCTGGAATAGTAACTTCAGTAAGGTTTCTCCTACTGGAAGTATATTTAATTAATTCATGCTATTGTTAGTTTTTCCTAAGTAGCTCACTCTCATGCTGTTCATTGTACTTCTAGTAGGAGTTCAAAAAGGTGATGGGAGAATCAAATTTTCCTTCTACTTGCAGCTTTCACACCTTCCTGTCCTTTAAAAAAAAAGCTATTTGTCATTTTTGATTAAGCTTTTCCTCAGATGTTAAAACACTCCACAAACGGCCCAGGAATGAGGATATAGTGGGAATTGTATTCAAGATTTCCTGGGGGCTTAGGTCTCCCAGTCTGCTGCCAAGTGTTTATCATTCATCAGCTGTGTGCTCTGAAGCTCCACATTTTCATCAAAATATAATCATGGAATCCCAGAATGGTTTGGGTTGGAAGGCACCATGAAGATCATCCAGTGCCACCCCCTGCCATGGGCAGGGACACCTTCCACCAGCCCAGGTTGCTCCAAGCCCCGTCCAACCTGGCCTGGGACACTCCCAGGGATCCAGGGGCAGCCACAGCTTCTCTGCCCACCCTGTGCCAGGGCCTGCCCACTCTCCCAGGGAAGAACGTCTTCCCAGTATCCCATCTAAACCTACTCTGTCAGTTTGAAGTCAAGTAGTTTAACTTCTCTTGTAGCCTAGTGGTTGCTTAGTCTTTTAAAATATCTTTTAAGTTTTTCTTTAATATACCACGTCCTGTCTTTCACTGGTGTTGAGCATTTTTTCCCCCTTAATTCCCATAAACCTCCAACGGTGCAGTTTTATGACAAGGTCCTAACTTTTTTATGTCAGAGTCAACAGCCAAACAAGGCATTTCTGGACCACTTCTGACTACCTTCAAGGTCTCCATCTGGGCCATAAACTCCTTCTATCCCTTACAAATAAGACAGGTCACACCTCTCAGAGTGCTGAACATTTCTGTACTTACATCCACACTTCCCCTCCTGCCCCTGCAGTTCCATTAATCCATCACATGCACATTCCAGAAAAACCACAAAACCCAAACTGTGATCTCATGGTAAAGATCACAGGTGAAAATTCACTGTACATGAGCTGGCAGAACACATTCTGTGCCTCAAAGAAAACTGACATCACTTATAAGACCACTTTTACAAATCCTGAAGATCACCTGGAGCTTTTTTTAAAGTACACCTATTCACTTGCAAGTCTGGGATAGAAACTTCCCAAAGTTCCCTCATGTTGCGTTTCTCACAAAAAACACCTTGTCTTACTACTTCTCAGAGTTACTGACACATTACTGTACAGTAAGGCAATGGAATTTACTTTCCAATGCCCCAACTGGTAACGAACTAGGTTTCTGTTGTGTGACACAACTGGAATTCAAAAGAACACTTGAATACTTATTAACTGCTGGCTGAGCACATTTTTTTGTAACAGGGTGACGTAGAACTTGGGGTGAAGACAAACTCTTGGTCCATGAGTTGCATGAAACCATGGGAATAATGTGGCCTGCGTGAAACCCTGAGCCTGGTTTCTCCAGCTGGAACCCAACCTGCTCAGGGCAAAATAGTTTCTGAAACATTCGCATGGAATGGTTTGGGCTAGAAGGACCCTCAAGATCATCCAGTGCCACTCACTATCTTGGGCAGGGACACCTTCCACTAGGCCAGGTTGCTCCAAGCCTGTCCAGCTTGGCCTTGGACACTTCAAGGGAAGGGGCAGTCACAGTTTCTCTGGGCAGCCCTAAGCAAAAGGAGGGCAAAGAGGCATCTGAGGTCCTGCTTACGGCAAACCACTGGTTTTCAAGGAAAAAACAAACCCAAACCACAGCTCACAGCCCATCTTCTGGCCCACTCCAGCATAAAGTGACATGTCCAGGGATAACCAGTTATTTACAGGGAATGGAAACACTATACATGGCTCAATAATGGAGTCATTAGTCCCAAATTTTCCAATTCCTACAGCAAAAAAACAATATTTAAGCTGGTCAGAATCTGATCTCACTGTACCTCTACTGGAATAGTTTTTCTAAAAGCCAGAAATCATGCCAGAATTTCCTTTAAAAACAGTGAGAACAGGCCAGTTAAATTCCTGAACAACACATGAGAACATTTTAAACCACTGATTTGTAAAGACAATTTAAGAGCATTTCTAAAACACCCGTATCTGCAATTGAGAACAGGTTCAGTATTACAGGCCAATATATTTTTAAGGTAGTGGTTGTCTTTGCTTCTGGTGTTCTGTTTTCTGCCAGCCACTGGCTGCAAAAGGAGACTTTGCTGAACTGATGGTAACAGGATATCTCTCACCTTATCAGGGCTGTCAGTGCTAGTCACTAACTGGAGAATTTAAAAAAAAAAAAAGTGTATTTCTTCAATCTTTAACTAGAGATACAGAATTACATCCAGAAGTGGTCATGAATTAGATGCAGAACATCTGGCCCAAGGCAATTTGGGCATATCTGTATATGACTTAATAAACTGGTTTATGCTTTGCTTGCCAAAAAACCACATAAACCCTTCCCAAAACAGAACATTTTTGAACATGCAAAACAAATTCAACATTGTAATCATGGAAGTGATAAAGTCTCAGGCAGTGTATTCTGTATTTATAAAGGCCTTTTCTACAGAAAGAGGCAATCCAAGAATCACAAGTTGCACAGGCAATCAGTGTGGGGTTTGGAGCCACGTGGTTTCCACTAACAACATTATTGCAACACAACTCAAATTACCTTTGTTTTTAAATTATGCTTGTTGCCATCCTCAATATTAAATGTTTCACTCAACATCCGTTTCATCCTCCAGTCCTCCTCCTTGAATCCAACTAAACTTTTCTGCTTTAGAATATTCACAGTCAGTACTTCAGAAAGTCCACATCCAGAGTGATGGATTTTCCTGCTTTCTGAACATTGCCCTTCCCTTTACTGACACACAGCCTGTCCAGAGTTCAGGGATCACTCACTGAAGAGAGGGAATGCACACACAAGCCAAAGAGAAGACAGTGATTTTCTGTATTAATGACCCAGTTAGGGAAATCCTGCAAGTGGAGCTAGCAGCTGCCAATCTAATAAAGCCATTTGTTACAGTATTTTTGTTAAGTAACACACCTGAGAAACAAGTACTCAATATAAAATGTATGTTACACGTGCACTGTAAAAGAAGTGATGTTTGGGCAAAGCTGCCTGAATATCAGGCTTTGGAGTTTCAACTACTGAGTGAACCTTCTGTGAGGAAATTTAGTACGACAGTCTGGATGGAATAGGTTGGACACGCTGGTATTTTCCTCTAGAGAGCTTAAAAACTGAACAAAAATTGACAGATATAGCAAGTTTTCACTATCACAAAAACCTACGTGAAACACCAAGGCTGTTTCAAGGCAACAATTCCCAGTAAGCAGGTTTGGATGTGCAGTTCAGTAAGGGAATATTGAAAAAATGGTAATGAGGAAGTATGTCCATAACTGGGGCCAAAATTCTATCAGTGTATTTGCACTCTTACTGCATCTTGCTGATTTAAGTCCAGGCAATTATGAGCAAATAGACTGTGTATTTTCATCACTGAGTTCCAGTTCCAAGGCAAAAAGTAAAGGGAGGGGAAAGGCCACAAACCAAAATAAAAACAAGAAGTCACAAATCCTGTAAATAGTTCTGGTATTCCCACAGGAAAACAAAACTCTAGTACCAATTCTGCAAAAACACAGGTGCTGCATGATTCCTGGAGCCTTCCAGCTCTGCATAAATCCACACTGCTCAGGAATTGCTCCTGGGAAGTGCCTCCAGGAGCGGGGTGCCCCCTGCAGTGATTCCTCTGCAACATGGAGAACTGACTTCTAGTCCAACAGATGACAAATCCCAAGAAAGAAGGACCATTTGACAAACAAAAAAGCTACTTGAATACATTTCTGTAAGAATTCTGGGAGCTTCAGAGCAATAGTAAAAGCTACAAAATATATTCAGGTGGGGAAAAGAAGAAGAAAACGACTGAGTGGGTTTAGTTTCTCAAGCAGTTTTCCAGTCTATTCCTACCATGGCCATTATTTTAAATGGAATGCCAAACAAGTGGCACGAAAATGAAAACAGTGTCAGCATAATTGCCCTGCAGCAGACAGCAAGGGAAAGTATTTACTGCATCCAATTAAAAAAAAAAATAAATAAAAAAATTCCAAGCTGAGTGCACATGACCCTGCAAGTGTGTTCACACTTCAGAAAGGAGCACTGCCAACCTGGACAGTTTAAACACAGGAAATTTAGGGAAAAAAAGGAATTTTCTCATCAAAGTGAAGCAAAACTCCACATTGGTTTAGCACTACAGAGAAATACTTTTCCCAGTTAAAACATTTCTTGTTTTCTACTCCATCCAAAAACACTTGGAAAGTTTCAGAGAAATACGAAGGTGTGCCCTTCTTCCCTGCTTAATATCCCTATTTATAGCTCCCAAACGTTAACAAGTGGGAATAAAATCGCTCCATGGCTGCAGGAAGCCTTTAAACTGCACTTTTTAACGCAGCACAAATGACAGAGCTGCACTCTGTGCGTCAGAGGAAAACTTGACAAGCCTGACAGACTCTACTGGGGCTTCCCCCCCCTCCGTGTTTTGTCACTGTCGTTACCCTTTTTCCTCACTACAAGAAAGACAGGGAGCTACTGGGGAGGGTCCAGCAGAGGCCACAGGGGTGGTTTGGGGTCTGGAGCATCTCTGTGATGAGCAGAGACTGCGGGAGCTGGGCCGGGTCAGTCCAGAGAGCAGAAGGCTGAGAGGGGCTCCATCAATGCACACAAACATCTCCAGGGGTGTCAGAGGATGGTCCCACACTCTGCTCAGCCGTGCCAGGGACAGGGCGAGGAGCAACGGCCACGAACTGGGACACAACAAGTCCCTCCTCAACAGGAGGCAGAACTTCCCTCCATGGAGGTGGCAGAGCCTGGCAGAGCTGCCCAGGGAGGGCGTGGAGTCTCCTCTCTGGAGACATTCCCAACCCCACCGGGACGTGCTCCTGGGTCACCTGCTCCAGGTGACCCGGCCTGGGCAGGGGGGTGGGCTGGGTGACCCCCGGAGGTCCCTTCCAGCCCTAATTATTCTGGAGTTAGCAGTAAAGACGCGTCGGAAGGCGCCGTGAGCCGTGTGTGACGCTCTAAGGGTGGGCTCAGCGGCTCGCTCAGTCACGGCCCTCCGGCCGGGCCCAGCCCCCGGCGTGTCCGCGCCCCCCTCACCTTCCGCCACGTCCTCGTCGATCGCCCCCTTCACCTGCGAGAAGCACCACTGCAACTCGTTGCTGCCGTCGCCTCCAGCTCTCGCCACCCCTGCGGAGGGAAGGGAGAGAGGGCGGTCAGGGAGGGAGCGAGCGAGGGGAGCGGGGCCCGCGCCGACCCGGCCCGCCCGGCGCNGGCCTGCGCCCGCACGGAGCGCGCCCGCCCGTGGCCCGGCGCGGGGCCCCGCACAGACACCAACCTGCCATGGCGGGGGGAGCCGCGGTAGCGCGGCCAGGAGCGGGGCGGGGAGCGGGGCCGGCGGCGGGAGCAGGGCCGGGAACGGGAACGGGAGCGGGAGCGCGGCCGGGACGGAACCGCCCGCAGCCCCGGCACGGCGCGCGGTTTCAAAATGGCGCCCATTGCCGGGCGGCCCTGTGTGACGTCACCACCGGCTCCCCTCGGGGAGGGCGGGAACGGCAACGGGAGCGGGGCTGGGGAGCGGGAGCGGGCTGGGGAGCGGCGGCCGCGGGGGATCCAAAGGCGCCTTCACGTGAAGGGACGGGGCGGGACCGGCCAGTGCCGGGAGAGCGCCAGGATAGGGTAGGGATGACGGCGGGATAACGCCGGGATGGGGCAGGGATAGCTGTGGGATAACGCCGGGTGCCCAGCGGTGCTCCCCGCCGAGGGGCAGCCGCGGTGGTTCCTGCAAGAAGCAGGAGGTGTTTCGGTCCCGCCGGTGCCCGCGGGGTGAGGCGGCACCGACAGGCGGGCCCAGGGCCGGGAACGCCGACCGGGGCATCCCACAGGGACCAGGGGACACACCCGGGGCCATGGGATCCCACAGGGACCAGGAATCCTCCCGGGGGCATTGGGATCCCAGAGGGACCAGGAGATCCACCTGAGGCCATGAGATCCCACCGGGGCACTGGGATCCCACCTGGGCCATGGGGATCCCACCTGGGCTATGGGGATCCCACAGGGACCAGGGGATCCACCTGAGGCCATGAGATCCCACCGGGGCACTGGGATCCCACCTGTGACCGTGGGGATCCCACCTGGGCCATGGGGATCCCACAGGGACCAGGGGATCCACCCGGGGCCGTGAGATCCCACCAGGGGCATTGGGATCCCACCGGGGCACTGGGATCTCACCCAGGCCATGGGATCCCCCCGGGACAAGTGTATGCCCCAGGCAGGGTCTGCCCCTTCCCGGCATCTCTGCACAGCTCCTGCCTCATCACCTGGATGCTCCTGCTGCTCCCTCTATTTCAGCCTCCTCCACCGACTGCTTTTTTCTAAAGCTATGGGGAGGCAATTTTTGTCCTTGAATCCCAAAGAGCAGAAAGAAATCAAAATGAATTTTGTTGTTGTTTTTTTTTTTTTCCAACCCCCCGTGTTGATGTATTTTTTTAACCTCAAGTGTTAGAACTTACGTGAACTTCCAAGTCCCAGGGCTTGTGCTGTGTTAAAGCTGAGGGAGCTTTGGAAATTATGCTGGCTGTAGGGAATGCAAGGAGAGGGTTGATGAACAGACGTGGTTAGTTGTGGTCGTGGACACAGATGAGTAAAGGATATCCTCTTTCTTACACATCTTGTAAGGCAAGGGGGGTTTAATTGTGTTTCCTTTATTATCATCTCCCCGCTCTTCTCAGGGAGCAATTTCTGTGCTTGGAAAACTTTCCTGTTGCAAGTTGTCCTGTTTAGTACCTGATTGACTTGCACATTCAGCCATAGTGATTATCCATCACATCCATCTAGAAAAGTCATGTTATACATGTGTCAATTATATGGGTACCCAAAAAATGGAGACTCACTGCTGGAAATCCAAATTGTATTCATTTTATTTTTCAATGAACTCATACTTCAAGTTTTTATTTTTGAAGATTTTATTGCCTTGTATTAGTGATAGTCACTAAAAATAATTAAGTTTATGCGTGCTATGAGGTGTAGCTGAGCTGCAGACTCAGCCTCGTGCCTTGAAACCTTCTTTCAGTTTGAGCTCAGTGCTGGCTGTGTTCTCTTACGAGAGGGGAGGTTTGATGTCACACTGCTGGCCTGTGTTTGCATCAGTTTTGGTGACAGCTCCTGGTCATGAATCAGCATTATGCCTGGAACTTCTAGGGATTCTTCAACAAGAAACATCATTTTGCAGGTTAAATAGAACCCCAGTGGAAACTCTTTTTTTGCGTGTGTTGTGTTGCTGTGTTGGTGAGCTGTGTGTGTAATGGTGGAGTTGTAAAAATAAATAAAACTGTTCTCCAGTCTGTTTTGGATGTTTTCAGCCTCCCATGGAGTGACTGTGGGAATGCAGGGGAGGGCTGGGGGTACAGCTGAAGTCTGTCCATGGAGCTGCAGCCAGAGAGTCCTGGTGGACTAAGGAAAGGGCCAGCTCAGCCCTGCAGGTCCCCCCAGACAGAATGGTTGGAGTCTGTGATACACACTCAGACTTCATTCTTACCTTCGTGTTTCTGTGGGTGGGGAGGACTTTTTCCCCCTTTTTTTTTTTTGTGCACTAACGTGGTTTTGGGGTGAACCAGATGCCTTCATGTGCCATAAACTCATGTAAATTAATGAGTATGTATGATCTGAGTGAGAATCCAAATGCTGACAAAGGTAAATTGTTTTGAGGATGTTCTGCTAATTTGAAACCTGAAGTTAAAATAGCTGATAATTTAGTCTCTTGAAATGGATATGTGCATTTGTGCATTTTGTAATTTATGCAATTATGAGCAGGATCTTTTTTAAGTGTTATGTTCTTGTGAAGTGCCTTTTTTTTTAAAAAAAAAAAAAGATTCATATGCAGAATGCACTTGCTGTCGTGGATTATATTCAAATAAAGGGTTAATTAAAGTGAAGAAATTAATGTGTTTAGATGGGATATTGGGAAGGAATTGCTGGCTATGAGGGTGAACAGGCCCTGGCACAGGTTGGGCAGAGAAGCTGTAGCTGCCCCTGGATCCCTGGAAGTGTCCAAGGCCAGGTTGGATGGGGCTTGGAGCACCCTGGGCTGGTGGTCTCTGATTCTGTCAGAGGTTTCGAACTCAAACTGAAACCTGGTTACAGTGTCCTTCCCTCCCAGCAGAGCTGTTCCATCCTCTGCCCATCCTGGTGCCCTCTCTGGACTCTCCAGCAGCTCCATGTCCTTCCCGTGCTGGCCCCAGGGCTGGATGCAGAATTCCAGGTGGGTCTCACCTGGGGGCAGAGGGGCAGAGCCCCCCCTGCCCTGCTGCCCACGCTGGGGGACCACCCAGGGCATGGGGTCTCTGGGACAAGAGTGCTGGGAGAGGTCCCACTGGAGCTCTGGGAAAGGTCCCGCTGGAGTGCTGGGAAGGCTCTCCCTGCCCAGCTCTCTGTTCTCCAGGGACCCAGGCAGAAGGTGCTGCTCAAGGGGTGGGCTGGGAGCGGGTCTGTGATAGTTCTGCTGTCACAGAATTCCCAGAACCGAGGCACGGAGAGGCTGTTCCTGTTCAGTGGGTCAGCACCGCGTGCTCAGGAGCTGCACTAAAAGAAAGTCACGTTCTGCTCTTGCCACACTTTGCAAGAGAAGCTCCTGAGAGCGAAGTTTCCAAATGTCCTGGAAACAGGACCCCGTGGGCAGCTGCTCCGTGCCGTGCCCCAATGTCTGGGCGCGCTGTGCCAGCCCCCAGCAGTTGTCACCAGTGTATTCTGCATTCTCTGTTTAGGACTCAGGGAGCCCTGAGCTCTGCCTGCGGTCTCTCACTGCTCCTGCTCTGCAAACAGGGAGTGCTGGAAAGGCAGCTGCAAAACACACGGGGCAAGCCATGGAAATAGCACTTATCCTAAAGGGAAGTACGGCTGGTGGGCTCACGGAGTCGGATTTCATTAGCAGATAGAAATCACACACATATCACATGCTAATCGACATCAAAACACCTGATTATTCCTAGGTGAGAAGCGCAACAGATTTTTTTTCCCATGGGATTTTTGTCAGCCTTCCAGACTTTGGAGAAAACCTGTGGTTTGGCAGTCAGTGGTTGCCTTATTAGCCCTGTATTTGGCCATTTTACGTGTATGGTGTATAAACATGTTCTTATCCCTGTGGTGTATCAACATGCCCTGGATTTTGTATTCCCCCACCCCATATGTGGTACCTGCTCCCACACCTGTCCCAGCACCGAGAGCACAGACCCCGCTCGCTGGAGTGCTGTCCTTTACACCAAGGACTCCTTGCATCCAAGTCTGTTTTTCATGTCCAAAAATGTCCTTAACCTCGTGGTGGAGCGTTTCCCTTGGCTCCCTGCCCTCCCAAGGCGCCAGTCCTGCCGCACTGCCATCCCCTTCCTGGCTGTCACCAGCTGTCCCATGCAGAGCTCCCTGTGATGTGCAGCCTGCTCTGCCAGCCTGGCCCCAGCTGATCCAGGGCTCTGGAAAGGGGAGCTCTTCCAGGAAGGACCTTTTTCCTGGCACATTGAGTGTGTGTGTTCTGGATAGCTCCGTCATGAGGGGATGGGAGGAACGAAGGCATGTGCTCTGCTCTCTATTTCTGGCTGCAGAGGCACAGTGTGCCCTGTTGGTCACATTTGTTGTCCTGCTTTCCTGGTGGCATTTCCAGGTGTTCCACACAGTTGTCAGAGAGGACAGAGTGTGAGAAGGGAGGAATCATAGAGCCTTTTGACAGCCATGGTGAACATACCCTGGGAATGTCAGTTTTAGACATCTGAAAAAAGTGATGTATTTTTTCTCCCAAAATAGAAACAAAAGAAACTCTTGATAGCTGAATCACCTCCTGACTGAAGAAAATGTCTGTTCTATTGTGTTCTCCACGCTGTGATCCAGTAATTGCTCTCTGGCTTTATAATGAAAGATCCTGAGCTCACCCAACACTCCAGGCAACTTCTCTGCACTCTGGAAGCACTTCTGTAGAAATCACTTTTTGAGTCGTGTCAGAAACATTGCTGCTTGCAGAGGATCTTGGGGAGGGTCCCTTCATCTGCCTGGTTGAGGAGCCACGAGAACTGTGGAATGGTTTTGCGCTGTCACTCAGCCCAAGGCAGGGACCACATCTTGTTTGGTGCAGTACCTCGCTGTCCCACAGGGCAGTAGTTGGTGGTGGCTAAGAAGTTTGGACATCACTTTGTCTCAGTCTGTGGAGACTGGGAAAATGACGAGTGACTTTCCTTTCCCTCTTGGACACCTTTAGCATATTGCAGGCAGCTTTGCCAGCCTGGCTGGCAGGAGTTTTGACTAATACTATATCCGTCTTACTTTGTCTTGTAATTTCAGTCCACATGGGCTCAGAGCTGGGAGTTTATTCTGTGTTTGCTGTAATTCTACACCACCTCCAGCACCACCTAGTCTCCCTTTCTAGCGGGTTCCTCCTCCTGCATGGAATCCTTCTGCTGTTTGCCTTCATCCCACAGCCTCTGGTTGTGCCTCGGCGGCCAAACCCTTGTCTGAAAGTGAACGACCCGGTTTCTCCACGTGCCACTGTCAGCAGCTTCCAAACTCTGCCTGTTGCCCCCATCACTCCAGTACAAAAAAACTGAAGTCCTTGCTTCAAAAATGAAGTCCTGCATCTGGAGCCTCTTCCCTGGCTTCTGCTCACAGTGTGACTCTACAGAAATACTGTGGTTGGTGCTGATGGGTAACGGTTGCTTTGGATTCTCCTTGGAGGTGGGTTACAGCTCAGGGTCATTTAGCGAAATCTTCTTACACCAATTCTTTGTGGGTCTGCAGCTGGTTTTGCTCTTCCTTCTGTCTGATTTGGCTCTTACAAATAATTTTAAGGCATAAAGAGCATGAAGTCTGGCTCTGGATGTGCTCTGCTGGAACGTAATGAGGTGGTAATCTCTTCAATCAGAGCCACCCTTAATTTTTAGTACTGAGATAGAATCAGAGAATCGTTTGGGTTGGAAAAGCCATTGGGTAACGTCCCTAAAACACCTCCTCTCCATGCCCTTCCCATGCACAGTTTTCCATGGTACTGAGCACTGTGAAGGCTTATTTGCCTGAAAACCAGGAATTCTGTCTTGTTTCCAGTGAGATTCATCTCAGTTAAACTTTGAGATTATTGTTGCCTTTTTCACAGGTTTGTTGTCCTGCTCAGCCCAGACCCTGCCATTTTGCTCCAGGGCTGGTTCATGGCATTGCAGAGGTTCCCAATGGGAATTGCTGTTGGAAGGAACAAGGTGTGCCATTGTAATCCTTCAGGTTAAAATGGGAGCCAAATGTTTTCAATCTTGTTACTGTAATAAGAACCAAATAACTGTGCCTTGCCACATGCTGTGCTGTCTGATTTTGGTTTCTCCCAGCTTCCCCCAACACACAGTGTCTCTTCCCTAAACAGACTTTGTTTTGGGCACAGTCGGTGTCACTTCTCTGTGCTATGCTGTCCATTCAGAGAGGGCCCTTCATGCTCTTTTAACACCTCTGCAGTGAAGTATATCTTGCCAAAGTATTCATTTTCCAGTTACCTTTGAAGAGAACTTGTGTTATAAATGAATGGAATTGCTCATCCCTCTGCTTCTCTTGGATTAAAGTGAAATTATCTCGATCTCGAGTTGGAGAACGGCTGTCAGGCACAGCAGAGGGTGACTCATATCTGTGACAGCAAGACTTCTGCTCGCTGACACTTCCCTAAATGTCAAAGTCTCATTCCCACCCTTCTGCAGCTGCTCTGCTCTCCAACTTCAATTAAAACTTCGGAATAATTCCAAACATTTCTGGGTTTGTCCAACCCCACCCAGATTTTAATTGCAACCTGTGCGTTTTCCTCTGGAGAACAAAAGTTACCAACCTGTCCCAGCACAGCCGTGAGTCACTGCCCTGGCGAGGTGTGTCTGCAGGGGCTGCGCTCCCTGGGCTCTGCCTGGGTGCTCACCCACAGGGCAGCAGGGTGGGTACCCCTATGGGCATCCTGTGGGCATCCTGTGGGCATCCCTGTGGGCACCCCTTTGGGCATCCCTGTGGGCATCCCTGTGGGCACCCCTTTGGGCATCCCTGTGGGCATCCCTGTGGGCACCCCTGTGGGCATCCCTGTGGCAATCCCTTTGGGCACCCCTTTGGGCATCCCTCTGGGCACCCAGGGCTTACCCCTCACTGTGTCCTCCTGCACAAAACCAGCGTGGATGCTGAAGGCAGGATGGAAAGGAAAAGAAACACTTCGCTTTGCAAAGGAAATGTTTTCATTCTAATGTGAAGACTCCAGTTAGGAAAACACCTATTTATTTCATAGAATCATGGAATATCCTGAGCTGGAAGGGACCTGCAAGGATCAAGTCCAACCCCTGGCCCTGCCCAGACACCCCAACAATCCCACCCTGTCCCTGTCCCGTTGTCCAAAGGCTTCTGGATGTCTGGCAGCCTTGGGGCCGTGCCCACTGCCCTGGGCAGTGCCCACCACCCTCTGGGGGAAGGACCCTGTCCTGAGATCCCACCTGACCCTGCCCTGACACAGCTCCAGCCCTTCCCTGGGTGCTGTCCCTGCTCACAGGGACAGAGATTAGAGCTGCCCCTCCTCTGCCCCTCAGGAGGAGCTGCAGACCCTGATGAGTCTCCCCTCAGTTTGGATCAGCCCTCAGACCTGCGTGTGGGATGCACAGAAACACAGGGAAGGGCATTTTTTCTTGATGCAGGTTTTCTAGTTGGAGGCAGTGGAGGCTTCACTGAAGCCTGTTTTTTACCATGCTGATTGTAGGATGTGATTTCAGGAGTGTCAAAGGACCAAAGGGCCACATGGGCCAGATTCTGGACTTAAAAATAAACAGGACTAGCAAGCCCTTCAACATTCCTTGTTGGCTGCTGCAGGAAATGCACATCCCAGCAGCAGTGCCATGATGTCCCCCTGGGGTGCTCTGCTCACCAGGCTTTGGCTGGAAAAAGTGTTCAGCAGGGCTCTTAAACAATGAGGGGGCTTAAGGAAGATGGGACTGAACAGAACAAGGGGGAATGTCTTAAGGTGACAGAGGGCAGGGTTAAGATGGATATACAGAAGGAATTCCTGGCTGTGAGGGTGGGCAGACCCTGGCACAGGGTGGGCAGAGAAGCTGTGGCTGCCCCTGGATCCCTGAAAGTGTCCAAGGCTAGGTTGGACAGGGCTTGGAGCCACCTGGGCTGGTGGAAGGTATCCCTGCCCATGGCAGGGGTGGAATGAGATGATCTTTAGGGTCCATTCCAATCCAAACCAGTCTGGGATTGATGATTCCATAACTGAAATGTTGAAACCTTTTCACAGCCAGGTGAATGTTCTGCCTACCCTTTGTCCAACAGGGTGATGGTAAATTTGGTTGGCTTCCAGACATATCATCCTCTCTATTTTCAACAAGTTTTAAAAGTCTGTTCAAAATAACAGAAGAGTGTTTTAGCTGTACTGAAATAATGGAGAAAATTCAGTGTTGAAGCAAATACCACTAACATATGGTGGAGCTAAATTGGGTTAGAAGGCTCAAAAAGAATCCTTGAGATGTTGGTGGATGTTGGTAGCAGAATATGTTACTACAGGCTCCACAGAGTGAAATTTTAAGGACTGTAAAACTCTTCTGTCTCTAACCTGTCTGCCCTATGCCCCTTGTGGCAATAATGGTGTGTGAAGGGAGCGAATTCCAAACCAGGGGCAGCTGCCACATGTATTTTGGATATTTTTATTGCCCCACTGAAGCACTCCAAGATGGTCAGTGGGGACAGGGCCATTCCCTCTGGACAGGGAGGGTGTGTGGACAGGCTGTGTGGGACAGCTCTGTGACACTGAGGGCTGTGGCACTGAGGGTGCTTTGTGGTCCAGCCTTGTGTCCCACAGAGAGCTGCTGTCCTCATGAACAAGCTGTGCCACACCAGCTGAAGCCATCAATGCCCCACAGTGATGCCAGGGAGGTCGGGGCACAGCTGTGTATCCTCCTGGAGCCCTCACAAATCCCTGTTATCCAGAATACATGTGCAGTCATGCAGCAGTGTGCTACGAGCTTCACACACATGTTACAGGTCTTCTAGGATGTGTTTCTGTCACAAAAGAGAACAGGAACGTTGTTGCTTATAGTTACAATTTGAGCTGTAAAATGTGGGAGGAAATAGGCTCATGAGCCTTTAGAAGTGTCCTGTGCTCCAGCTGCCCTGGGACTGTTCCTGGGAGTTGTGCTGTGTGTCGTGCTCAGGCACAGCCAAGGGCAGGGATGGGAGGAGAACAGGGGCTATCCTGGCTCAGGAGACCCACAGCCACCACAGGTCCTGAGCTGCACAGCAGGAGCCCTCAAATGTTCATCTGCCAGCACGTGGAATAGCCCAGATCATCTCAGCAGAGCTGGAGAGCTGCCACTGGAGTGTTGTTACGTGGTGGCCACTGGTATTGTTGGTTAAATGTTCCTGCCTGGACTGCCCAGCTGAGGGAGGGACCACTGGCTCGTGTCCTGTCGTGCTGCCAGGAGCTGGGGCTGTGTCCTCAGAGAACAGCACGAGCTGTTACCCATGGGCTGGCACTGGGACGGGAGCCAGGGCCAACCGCGCTGCAGGGAACAGCACACACGTGTGCCCAGGGGCTGGCTCAGTTGGTTCAGCTGCCCTGTGTTCCTTGCACAAGCTTATGAAGTGTTTGCAGCCACTTTCCAGCCAAGGATTACTGATGGAAACAGAACATCCGACTCATAAAGAATGCAAGTTTTATTGGTAGTGCAAGTTGTCTCTACTGTTAAACTCTTTTAAGCCATAATTGCAACATGAAGCCTTTTCCATTGATTCATTTACCTTTCAGTGTCATAAAAGCTACCAGCTAAGGTATATCCATTAAAAAACCCTATTAATGTTGTTGTTTGGTTGTATTACAAGCCCTGGCTGGTTACCAGGGCAGGCACAATCTGGAAGCTTGGCTGTGATTGGAGTCACTGGGTTCCAGTTCATCTCTCTTTTCTGGTTTGCTTTGCTGGCACCCAGATGGGGCTACAGTCCAGATGGGATGTACATTTTAGCTGTACCTTCAACTTATTGCAGTGTTGCACCACAGACATGGTTCATTATTTTGAACTGATTTTTGCACATTGTTTCCGAATTTTAACCTTTCTCCTGTATCCGCTTGCTCTTATTTTTGTCAGAACTCTCCTCTTCTTGTGTCTGGGCTACTGAAGCCTTTGCCTTGGTGGTGAGCAGGGCGAGCAAACCCCCAGGGCTCTGGTGTGGAGGGGCTGTGGGCTGAAGGGGATGGGGAGGGCTGGTTTGGTGTTGGCCTGCACCATCAGTGGGGTGGTACGAGCTGTGCACATGTCAAACAACCCCATCCTGCTGCTGGGGCTGGCTCAGGGTGTGCCCTGCTGATAAAGGTGTGTGAGCACTTCACAGCCTCCCTGCACTCAGCACACCAAAACCAGGCATCACACTCCTCATTGTACAGATCTGCTTACAAACCTTTTGTTATCCAAGGCATGTTATAGATATAAATTCTTGAAGCATCCCAAGAAAACCCTAAATCCCTCTGGAGGACTCCAGCCCCAAGTGCAGCCACAGGGGAGCAGTGGCAGTGAAAAACAGCCAGTGAAATCATCTCAGCGACAAGGCCCTGGAAAACACCTTCCCATGGAGAGCTGGGAAGCCCTGCCCTCAGCCATGCTGCTGAGTGATGCCTGTCAATCCAGTTTAATTTGGAGTTGCTCTTTGCTTTCTCTCCATCTCTACAAACCTCTCAATTACTTGTGTGCACAAGTGCTGGGTCCCCATCCCAAATTCAGCATTGGGTTTCAGGCACTCTGATGTAAACTGAAAGAGAAGGTGTTTTCCCTCTAATCAAAGAAAAGTTGTTCTCTCTAGAGACTCTGAAGACATGGGAGGCAGTGGGGAGAGCTGAGCTTACTAATAAGCCCTACACCAAAGTCTCTTTATGGCAGAAGATTTTTTATAGGAAGTTGAGCTGCTTAAAAGTCAGAAGGAAAACTTTGAAGCAGGAAGCCATGTGATGCATTTCAGAACATGTGCTGACCTGGGGAAGAAGGTGGTCGTAGGGACACCTTGCAGAAACAGTCACAGCAATGAGAGGGGTTTCTCTAGAAACCTGGGAGTGCTGCTTCTGCCTGAGAAATCAGAAGGGAATTACTGTTCCTGCTGGAGAGACAGACTGGTGGAGTAGAAAAAGCTGCAGTCTCCCACCTGGGCTACTGAAAGCTTCTTGGTTTTGAGGAACTGGGTGAGTTTGATGCCTCTTTGTGA
This sequence comes from Grallaria varia, assembly GCA_013396735.1. Taxonomy (NCBI): domain Eukaryota; kingdom Metazoa; phylum Chordata; class Aves; order Passeriformes; family Formicariidae; genus Grallaria; species Grallaria varia. Next base: position 452,885 of record VWZG01003515.1, on the reverse strand, counting down.
AGCCACCTGCCTGGAAATGGCCTAGCAGCTCCTGGGGAGGTGGGTGTATCTCCTGCCTGTGTTCCTTCCAGCCCGTGGCTGTTTGGTGGGTTCCAGCAGGAGTGTGCTCACATGTGGAGAGGGCAGAACAAAATACCTGCTGGTTCATCAACCCGAGAGCACCCAGGGATAACACATATGGATGAGACAGCAGAGCAAATCTGGGCACACCAGGATGTCCAGAAGTGGGCAGATACCTGAACTGCTGTCGGTGAGGTCTGGGAGGGCCAGGCTGTCAATGGGGAGGGGTTGCTGTGTGACTGTAGATGTGCCGGTGGTTGCTGGGATGGCCTGAGTTCCTGCTGTCAGCTCAGAGGGCTGACCTTGTCCCTGCACCTTTCCAACCCTGCTGCAGCACTTAGCCCAGGCTCCCAGGGACTGGTTATGGAGATTTATGCTTGTCCTTGTCTGGAGCAGTCAGGCCGTGGTAGCGACATCCGAACTGCCGTGTACACTGACAGGAACAGGGATAGATGTGCATCCCGACGCCTTTGTGCAATCACACGGAAAATGGAGCTGGCTGTGGGAATTAGGATGTAATGCCAGCAGATCCCTCCTCATTCAGGGCATTGTCTGGGTAGTTTGGATCAATTCAGTACTGCTTAGGCTGAATAAATTACGGGCAGCAGGTGCTCAAATCTTATCTTGCATTGCACAGTAGTACGAGCGTTGTCAGTGGGGATGGGTGACGTGTCATTGCTGTTGTGGGTCCACAGGCCAAGGCCAGCGGGGTGAGGGACAGCAACCTGAGGTCACCACAGTCCCATGGATGCTCCAGGCTGGGGCAGAGGGACTGGAAAGCTGGGAAGGGCCTGCATGTGCTGGTGATAGCGGCTGGACATGAGCCCAGGTGTGCCCAGGTGGACAAGAGGCCAATGACCCCTGGGCTGTGTCAGCCCCAGTGTGGGCACAGCCCAGGGCAGGGACTGTCCCTGGGCTGGCACTGCTGAGGCATCTCCAGCAATGGGAGCAGTTCTGGGACCCTCAGGCAGGAGAGACATCGAGGGGCTGGAGTGTGGGCAGAGAAGGGAAGGGAGCTGGGAAGGGGCTGGAGCAGCTGAGGGAGCTGGGGGTGCTCAGCCTGGAGAAAAGGAGGCTCAGGGGGGACCTTCTGACTCTGCAAGTCCCTGATGGATCCAGGGTGGGATTGGGCTCTGCTCCCAGGGAACGGGGACAGAAGGAGAGGGAATGGCCTGGGCTGGGCCAAGGAAGGGTCAGGTTGGAGATTGGGGAAATGCCTTCACAGAAAGGGCTTTCCATTCCTGGCACAGCTGCCCAGGGCAGGATGGAGTGCCCATCCCTGGAGGGGTTTGTAAGCCATATGGATGTGGCACTTGGGGACATGATCAGTGGTGGCCTTGGCAGTGCTGGGGATGGTTGGGATCCGTGAGCTTAGAGGGCTTTTCCAACCTGAGTGACTCTGTGATTTTCTGCCTCTCAGGTTGTGTGTTTACACTGAAGAGGCCGGTCGGGCTCACTCTGGGGTTTGGGAAGCTCATATGGGGTTTTATCTACAGCTCTGGTCAGGCAGGTTGAAATATTGATTGGGGTTACAAGATTTGTATGTTGACTTATTTTGAGCTACTCAGCAGTTACAAACTCACAGAAATACACTGTTATCCTCCCAGCAAATTTAACACTCCGGCAGCGCTTAAAAACCTTTTGGTTTCTTTTCTTTGCAGTGCTGTAGTTTAACTTGCGTGTCACTGACCTTGGCCATTTGGCTGTGAGCACAGCTGGGACATTTGGTTAAAGCAAAGCTTCCTGCACGGGCCCCACTTCCCAGCCTGGAGTCAAACATCAAGGTAACTAATTGTGAACACCAACGTTTTGTGAGAAGTTTGGCCCCTAGGCTTTCAAATATCCAAATATACAGGGTTTTCCTGAAGTTTCACTTTTAATGTGTTGCAAATATTTTTGTTACACGGCACAATTGGTGCTCAGCTATTGAGTGTTTCAGTTTGTTGCTGTTTGGGTTTTTTGTTTGTTTGGGTTTGGGGTTTTGTGTGTTTTTGCGTGGGTTTTTTGGGGTTTTTTTTGGTGTGTTTTTGTTTGTTTGTTCGTTTTTGTTTTGTTTTTCTTTTGTTAAAGAAAGGAATGATTTTTCCTGTTTGCTGCCCTGCTTTTCTCCCCCTGGCTGTGAGCTCCTGGGTGGTGGTTCCCGTGCGAGCAGTGCTCCCTGCTGTCCTGGGCTCTTACTGCAGCAGCGACATTCAATCCCACCCAGTGCCACCCCTGCCATGGGCAGGGACACCTTCCACCAGCCCAGGGTGCTCCAAGCCCCATCCAGCCTGGCCTGGGACACTCCCAGGGATGGAGCAGCCACAGCTGCTCTGTGTGTGGAAAGAGAAAACGTTTAGGAATGGGAAGGACTTTTCAAACGCTTTGGAATTTTTACTGTTTTTTTAACCCTGTGGTGCTTGAAATGATAAATAACAGATATAGAGCCTCCAGCTGGGGGGAAGAGGCGATGTAATGGCCTTCACCGAAATGGTTGTTTTTGCTTTTCTGTGACTTTCCATCACAACTGGAAATTAAAGAGATCTGTTTTCTCGCCTGCAGCACGTCCCCACTTGGTGGCGCCGTTGTTCCTTATTACACCAGGCTTAAACCACTTTTGAATAGAAACTGCTTAAACTTTCGGAGTCTCTCAAAAACAGCTTCTACACATGATTGAAAATAGGAGCAAGCAGGATTTTTTTTTTTTTTAATGACTACAAAATTACTAAGATTTATCCTAATGGACTGGATTCTCTGAGTCACGGGTTTTCATCTTTCTTTACAGTGAGAAATGTGTAAAACACAGGAAAATGTCTCTGAACCCATTTCCAAGCATTCCCACACTCTGAGTCTGTGGGTAGAATGCTGATAGAGAAGGAGTGTTTCATATGGAAATGCTCCATCACAAGGTAAAGGTTAAGGATTCATTTTGATGCCCTGTAAGAGTGAATGCATAATTGCTGCCTGCTTATTCAGAAAATCCAGGGATGGGTTAATAACCACAGGGTGGCAGAGAAGACAGGCAGCATGGCTGGTGGAAAATAGAAATTCCCTAGGATATCCATTCACATTCCTGTTTTCCTCCCTGGCCCTTCTCCTGTGTCCCTGTTTCGGTGCGTGCCCAGCGAGGGCTCGTCCCCCCAGTGCCATGTGGGCACAAACCAGTCCCAGCGGCAGCTCCAGGCACCATCTCCCAGGTGACAGAGCCTGGATCGCCCCAGTCCATGCTGGAAGTTGTCTTTGAGCACTGATTTGCAGCCTTCTTGAGCTGTGAAGATGTTTTCTCTTAAGGAGATGCAGTTCACAGCAGATCCCTTCCCAGAGTAGGTATGGAATGAAAGCCATAAGTTGTGACATTGATGACATTGCCTCTCTCTGACATCTCTGCCTCAAATACTTTTTATCTCATGGCTCAGAACATGGAAAAAATGCTTCTGGCTGATGCTGTGGAAGGGAGCCAAGTCCCAGCCAGGGTCCAGGAGGACACTTTGTGGAGCAGGGAATGGCATCAGGTCTGTCTGACTCCTGGTGTTGCTGCCTGGCCTTGGCCTCTCTGCATCCCTCTCCCCTCCCAGACTGGCCTGGGTTGGAAAGGACCTTACAGCCCATCCAGTTCCACTTCCTGCCATGGGCAGGGACACCTTCCACTCTCCCCAGTTGCTCCATCCCAGGATTCGATGATTCGTTTCCCAGTCCCCCTCCCTGCAGGTGAGATGGGTTGGGGTGCACAGCCCCGGAGAGGCACAGAGGATGTTCAGGTGAGCTGCCCAAGGACAGGAGCAGTAGCAGAGGGCAGTCACTGATTTGTTCTCTTGGATCCTCTTACTGGGGAACTCTTCGGTTTTGTAACTCTGTGTAGGGAGCGGCAGGTACCCACATGTTAATCTTGCTTAAACTGCATCAGTTTAGCATTTTTCTTCCAAGCTGGCTGGAGTAAATTTGGTTCTTGCTCCCCTAATTAAGTATTGAATGGGAAGTGTCTGATGTACGAGATACAGGGGACTTGTTGCTCCTGGAGACACTGAGCTGAGTGATGAGTTCAGCGTTGGGCGGGTTCTGTGCTGTGATTGACCCTTCAACACTGAGCATCGACCGCATGAATCAATGTGCTCTCAAGAGCTCGTCCCAGCGTATTTGTCTTCCAGCCCCGAGGGGTTGTAGAACTTCCTGGCACGGCACACAGAGAGCTGTTCCTGGGAAAGTCCATTGGTGAGACAAATGTAAGTCACAGATCCAGCTGTAGAAAGATCTAAAAGCAGCTGCATGCCCATGGTCAGGGCTCAGGGAGCATCTGTGTGATGCTCTTAGTCATGTGGTTCAGGTTTACATAGTCATGCAAGGAGAGGGAGTTGGACTTAATCAGTCTATGGGTCCCTTCCAACTTGGAATGTTCTATGACTGTATTACCTCTCCCAGTTTGCCATCTCCCTGTTTCAATCACAGAATCCCAGAATCACTGAGGCTGGCAAAGCCCTGCCAGCCCCCAGAGCCCACCCTGTGCCCGATGCCCACCTTGTCCCCCAGCCCAGAGCACTCAGTGCCACGGCCAGTCCTGCCTTGGGCACCTCCAGGGCTGGGCACTCCAAACCTCCCTGGGCAGCCCCTTCCCATGCCTGACCACTCAGTGAGAAAACTGTTCCCCCTGTCCAGTCTGACCCTCCCCTGGGCAGCTTGAGGCCATTTCTCCTTGTCCTATCCTTGTTGCCCAGGGGAAGAGGCTGATCCCCAAATGGCTCCTCCTGGTCTCCTGGGCCCTCGGCATTCCACCCAGAGGGCATTTCCCTGCGTGGGCTGGGGGGTTGGTGAGCAGGGCTGGGGGTCTTTGCTCCAGAGGGGTTTTGGTCCTTACTGGGACAAACCTTCTCTGCACTGTCAAGAGCACCGGGCTTGTTTGCAGAGCTGCCCCCTGGCCAGACCCGAGGGATGGGGCTGATTCCCCCTCTGTGTCAGCCGGGGGGGGTTCAGCAGCCCCTGCTATGGCCGGGTGGTCCCTGCCCCATTCCCGGCCAGCTTTCCTTGGGAAACACCGGCAATGGGAAGTTTTCCTGCGGTCCTCGTAACAAAAAGCCCAGTGCGGCAGCTCCACGGCAACCCGGCGGTGCGGTTTCGGGCGCTGCGGGATCAAAGCTGCGGCTCGGGGGATGCGGGGATGCGGTGCGGGGCTGTCGGTGCTGCCCGCCGGGCACCGCCGGCCGCGGGGCTGGTACCCGCGCTGCGGGCAGCAGAGGGCAGCGCTCCCGCACCCATGGACACACACCGCTGCATCCCGCATCCCGCATCCCGCATCCCGCATCCGCCCGCCCCTCGGGGCCCCATCGAACACCCGCTGAGCAGGTTTTTAGTGAAAGCTCAGGACTCTTCTCGGTCTGTTCATTGATGCTCTGGAGCGCATTAAATGCCTGGCCCCGCTCAGAGCTGCTCCCGGGGAGCCAACGTGGGTTTCATGTTTGTTCCTCGTGCTGCAAAAAGCAATAATAAGAAGAGACCAATCGAGGGGAAAAAACGTTTCCCTAAATTATTTTTTTTTAATTAGTAACTTACAAAAATTTTCTTATTAAAAAATAAAGATTTAAACTCCACAAACAGGTTTTAGCTGTTTAGAATGAAACGACCGAGGAGTGATGAGTCTTCCCAGGGAGCTGTAATGAAATATTAATTGGGTAAAAGCTTTAATATAGATTTTTAAAGCTGCTTTTTTCCTTTCAATATAACATGTTATAGCTGGAAACTGTGCTCATCCGCCACTGTGAGAGCAGATAAGAACCTGACTTTGTGCCACTGTGGACATTTCCTACTGGTTCTTCAGTCATTATTTATAGGAGGAATTAAGAAAGAATTAGGAATGGAATAGGAGAGGAAATGCAAAAGACAAATCAGAGGAGAGAGATCAAATCAGCAAGAGGTTGGGTGTGATAAAGCAGAAGTGTTGGACAATGAAATGAACTTGGGAGGATTTTGTACCCTCTGCTCTAAACAGAAAAGTGCCCAAATTCATTCCTGACTTGTTTCAGCACAGAAACACATGAAAATCAGCCTTTTGGTTCCTGCACATGCAGGTTTAACCCTGGCTGTACCACTTGAGCCCTTCAGGATCACGTCAGGTCACAAAGCATTCCACAGAACTGGTGGTGAGTTCACACACCCCAGCGAGCTAGATTATGTTAGTGTTTTCTTAATGAGGTAAGAGCTACTTGGGGAGACACATCAGTTCTAATTTAGGAGTTTTCTGGAAGGATCTGTACTTTAAGAATAAGAGCAGCAGAGCCTGCAGCAAGGGCAGAGCTGCCTCGGAGCTGAGCCAGGAGTGCTCAGGGTATTTGGGACATGACACCCCAACACAGGGCCTGCAGCTGTGCTGGGTCACAGCTCAGCGTTCATGAGTTACCTCTAGGTCATAAAATCCTAGAATCTGAGAATGGGTTGGGTTGGGAGAGACCTTAAAGCCTACCCAGTGCCACCCCCTGCCATGGACAGGGACACCTCTCACTAGACCAGGTTGCTCCAAGCCCCGTCCAACTGGGCCTTGATTGATTTTGAACTTGATTATCCATAATATCTGTTGTTACAGCAGATTTATAAGTCCAGGAAAGTTTTTAAGTGAGGTTTTATGCTTTATGTCCAAATAAACTCTTAGCAAGTGATCAAAGTACGCAGAACAGTGGAGGCAGAGGGGATGGGCTCAGCCCAACTGGCTGTCAGGCTCAGCACCCCAGACCGAAATGGAGAAGTCAGGTTGGGTTAAAAGGGGGCTGTTTTAATGAAGAAATACATGTATTTCTTTCACCTAGGTACTTAATGCCCCATTTTTTACTTCCCTCTTCATCCAGGTGCTGTGGGGGAGTGGGTACAGGAAAGCAGAGCTAAAGCACTTGCTGCCCCAGCCCCTGCAGCCCCCATGGCTGTGGGTGTGATCTCAGCACAGACCCCTCTATCCCCCCCTGCCCTCCCCAGCTCCGGTTGGCTCTGGGGGTGCACAGCCCGCTGTCTGCTCCCTTTCCAGGGGTGCTCTGAGCCTGCAGCTGCTGGCCCTGCTCACACATGTGCTGTGCCTCCCTCCCACTGCCCTTCCCTCCCGGATCATGCTCAGCTCTTTCATTGCCTCTCTCAGGTCTGGTTGCTAAGGAGGAACTTTTTGTCTCATGAGTGACTTTTGGTGAATTTCTCCTTTAATCTTCTACTAATGTTCGTTTGCTTCATGTTGAGAATCTCATTCTAACATTTAAATTTAGTTGTTATTAAGGGAGTGTATTAACCTTCAGAGTTCTCCTGCTGTGCTGTCACTGCCTCTTTAATGTTTGCGCAATTGGGATTTGATTTTGTGGTCAGGTCGTGACTGGGGTTTGATTTCTTGGTCAGATCCTGCTTGGGGTCTGATTCTGTGGGCAGGTCACGACTCTCCCGTGGTTGCTGGAGGGAGGGGTCAGGGTGGCCTTGGTGGGGGCTTTTCCCTGCTGTTGGCATCACAAGCAGCTGAGAACCCTTGCACTGGGAATTGATTCTTATCCATCATTCCTTGCTTTTTCACTCTCTCCTCATTTCCAGTGTGGTGATATTTTCCATACACAACAATTCAAACCTTGTTAGCAATCAAGATGCAGCAAGACACGAAACCCAATATTTTACTGCAACTCCAATGTATAATTTTTCTTTTCATCTTCCAGCTCTGTAACTCTGTCAGAGAGTCGATCAAGTTCTCTAGAAAGATTTTTTCATTATAAATTGGTGTTTATTTCATGCCATCACACTGCTGGCTTCTTTTGAGACATTGGGTATTTTCTCCCTTAGAGCTGTCTCCAAACGGAGCATCCCCCACTAAATAAACATCTGAGCATGTTGCCCAAAGGGTTGTTGCTGGAAGTAGCTGCTCCCAGAGAATTTAAGCAGAAGAGCTGTTGAAAAATCCTAAAATAAATAAACCATTGGCTCATGAGGACAGTTTTTTTGCTCTGTGGCAGTTTCAGAAGGGAGAGGAACAGGCATATAGGCATAACCCAAGCTCTCTCCTGGGAGTGAGGAGGTTGTGTAAAGCTGGGACAAACACAGGCTGCTGCCTTGGAGTCAGCTCCTGAGACTGTAAGAGGTGGCACTTTCCATCTTATATTTGTCCCTAATGAAGATATATCGAGGTGGCCACAGTATTTCTGGGATTCATCTTCTTTAAAAATTGCACTGACCTTTAGTGAGGTCAGGAATATCAGTCCCTGTCCTCGCTGGTGTAGCAGCGGCTGCAGTGCCGAGGGGAGAGCCCTGGTAAGGAACCAGCGCGATGCCCCCCTGCCCAGGTCTGACAGGGGGTGCCACCTGGGCATTCCCAAGGCGCTGGGCAGGGTGATCCACTGAGTAGGGTTGTGAGAACATGGGGGGAAGCACAGAGTGTGCACTGGCCACGTGCTGTGGGGCAGCTCCAGAGCTGCTCTTCCCTGCTGGGGCAGCAGCTCTTTTTATGGAAAATCCCATTTTTGTGTCCTGAGCCCCAGGTCCTCACAGATTTTGGGCTCCCTTTCCCACCTGGCAGGTGTCTGCCCAGTGCCCTGGCTGGGTGTCAGTGGTGTGGTAAGGGCTGAGGTGCTCATCCCCACAGCCCTGTCCCAGGGATGGGACCATCCCACACCAGTCTAGCGCACCAGAAACATTCCCTCCTGCCCCGCTGCGGGGTTTACTTTAGTGTTGCCTCCTCCCCAGCTGATCAGGCTCTCACACACACAGACAGGTGCCCTTTGGCTGATTTGTGCCTTCCCAGAGGTTTTCCAACGGGAAGATTAAAGTGAAGGATTAGCAGAGCCAAACACTCTCAAGAATCCCATGAAGGGACGTTCCCATCAGAGCAGGCTGCTCAGAGCCCTGTCCAGGCTGTGGTTCTGGATCAGCACTGGGTTCTGGGCCCCTGGCACTGCGGTGGCTGCCCAGGCTGGGCATCGCTGGAGCTCCTCAGCAAACACATCAGCAGTGCATTTAACTGGCCTTGAGAGTGTCCCGAGGGCAGGACTCAGTTATTGCCTCAGTTCAGGACTGTGAAAATGTTTGGAGCCACTTATGCTTGAGACAGGTTGGACTGAAGGTCCCACTTGTACTGATGGCATTTCTTTGGCACAGTACTCAGCTGCCCAATTCAGTGCTGTTTTGCTGCATTTTTAAGCCAGTGTAAATTGGTGCTGCTTTTTTGCAGCCCACATGCTCTATCCAGGCTTCATCCTCCTCTCCTTGTTTAAATGTGCTTTCCATGAGTGTTTTTGCCTTCTGCAAAAGCACTTTAATATTTCTGTTTACTCTTCTGGAGACAAAATCAATATTTGTTAGATGCAATTATGAGGAATGATGGATGTGCTGTCAGTGGCATGAGAGTACAAAAAATAATATTATGGCACAGGCCTGCTCTTAATAAAAGCAGAGAGGAGATACAAACAGGCTGGCCTGGAAACCCCATCCCGAATAATGAGTGCTGGAATAAACAGGAAGCTTGTCAAGGGTTGGTTGAAATTGGAGTTGATTGCCTGCTCCGAGCTCTAACTGAGCATTTGCTTAAATAAGAGTTTAGTTTTCTTGGGCTGTTTGTGCCCCTTTGGGTCTTTGTTGAGGGTCTGATGTGTGTCACACATGGCTCTGCAGATCTCCAGCACCTCCACCCTGCCCAGTGCCAGACACTGGCGCAGGCTGGAGCCCTTCTCCTGCTGCCAGCACAGCCAGGACCCTCAAGCTTGGTCATTTTCCTTCCATTTTAATCTTGGCCTAATTCTAGCTGAGGTGGAGGCTTATGGCATTGTCCCACCAGGACCAGCCATACTGCCTACACTTCTCTTCTCCCAGGTGACAGGGGACAGAATGAGAAGAAATTGCCTCAAGTTGTGCCAGGGGAGGTTTAAGTTGGAGATTAGGGAAAGTTTCTTCATGGAAAGGGCTGTCCAGCCCTGCCACAGCTGCCCAGGGCAGGGCTGGAGTCCCCATCCCTGGAAGCATTTAAAAGCCATGTGGTTGTGGCACTTGGGGACATGGTCAATGGTGGCCTTGGCAGGGCTGGGGGAACCACTGGACTCGATGGTCTCAAGAAGCTTTTCCAACCTGAGCAATTCTGTGATTCCATGATTTACAAGTTGTATGTTTACTCTGATAAGGGGAATCTGGCTCCATAGAGTCAAAATCACAGAAGGGTCGGGGATGGAAGATCCCTGTGGGACCCCCAGTGCAGCCGTTCCACAGTGCCAGCCCAGCACCGACCCTGTCCCCACAGCCCGGGCTGGCACTGCCCTGCCGGCCTGACTGGGGACACCGGCTGGGTGCTGGCACTGCCCTGCCAGCCTGACTGGGGACACCGGCTGGGTGCTGGCACTGCCCTGCCAGCCTGACTGGGGACACCGGCTGGGTGCTGGGGACACAACCGGGGACACAACCCCTGGCTGGGGGCGTCCTTGCGCTCTGGCTGCAGGACCAGCCTCTGGGACTTTGATGCAAGAATTGATGGGCTAATATTGCTGGATGGGTGGAGGTAAAGGACAGGGACATGGCTCCAGTGGGGACATGGCCTAACAGGAGCCCAGAGATTCAGATTGATGAACCTGCTGGTTTTACCTAATAGGCCATTTTTTCTCCTTATTCCTTTATTGCCTCAGAGATCTTACCAAGAGGTGAAACTCAGAATGTGGCTTTCCCAAGGAATTTTCCCAGGATGGGTGAGGGGATGGGGACATTTAACCCAGCTGTGACTTTGCAGGACCTGAGCACTCTGTAGTGCCAGTTTGTTTGGTTTTGTTTGTTTGTTGATTTTTCCTTCTCTGTGTTCAAGGTTAAACTTTCACTAGAAAGAATTAGTTGGTCGGAGACAAAGAGCACTGCTCAGGAGGGGTAGGGAAGATAAATTTCACAAAAGATTTTCAGCTGCAGTACCTGAAGATAGATCAATATTTTCTATTTGCCTTAGCACTAAGCTTATTTTCCTTCATCACTGAAGAGATACTCACTTGTGCCTTCTACCAGAACATTAAACTGTTCTCTGCTGATAAATGGTTAAGAAAGACAAACAATAGCACTTTCCAGGAGCTGCTTTATCTTGCAGAACTACACCAGTCCTTTTGATGAACAGAAAAACCCACATTTCTGTCTTAACTTCGGGAGTCCCTGCTGGAGCCCAGCCTTGCTGCCTTCCTGCTGGGGAAAAACCCAAATGTGCACAATTTCTTGGAGCCTCTCAGTGTCATGTCCCTGCCCCCTGCTCGTCCTGCCTCCCTGGGAACATACTTTTATTTCCCAGCTCACTCTGCCACTGTGCACGAGTGCACAGGGACATGGGACAGTCCTGCTTGCAGGTATTTGCTTGTCCCTGCTGCAGCTCAGTGAGAGCTGTGGCCATGAAACAGCTACAGAAGAGCTTAGTGAGCCCATTTACCAGAGCTGGAATTAAGCCTTGTATATGTTGACAAATGTAGAAGCTTAAGGCAAACTGAATGGAAAGAGAGCTCAGAACTCCTGATCCCTCCTGCTCTCTGATCCACCTCGTTGTCTGAAATTCTAAATGAATTATTAGTACACAAACTGAAATATGCATTAGGAAAGGGGAATGGCTTCCCACTGCCATAGGGCAGGGTTAGATTGAATATTGGGAAGGAATTGCTGGCTGGGAGGGTGGGCAGGCCCTGGCACAGGGTGGGCAGAGAAGCTGTGGCTGCCCCTGGATCCCTGGCAGTGTCCCAGGCCAGGTTGGACGGGGCTTGGAGCAACCTGGGCTGGTGGAAGGTGTCCCTGCCCATGGCAGGGGGTGGCACTGGGTGGGCTTTGAGGTCCTTCCAACCCAAACCATTCTGGGATTATGAGATTCTTTGATAAAGGGGCAGGACATAATTCCAGCCCTTCCCAAACTGATGCTCATCCCTTGAACTGCAAGAAGAGTGTGGGTCAGCCTTTGAATATGGAAGGACTGAAGGGAAAACAGCATAAAATATTGGTTCCCAAGTTGTTCCCAGCAAGGTGGTGGAAGTTAAGTGATAACAGAATGATGGGGTGGTAAAGGGATTACCATAAATTGTGAAGGATATATATATTCTGGTTTTTTACTAATTTTCTGGATTTTATTAAAGAAACCCACCTAAAGAGCCCCAGAGTTTAACCTCTCTAGGTCAACAGCACATGACAGAGAGGGAAACAGAGCTGTAGAGCAAAGAAAAGTAATCACCTGGTTTAAAAATGGATTCAAAACACTCGACCCAAGGCCGCTTCTCTTTGCAAGAATGTCGGGGGCATTTGTTTCCTCCTCGTTTTTAGGGTGTGTTTTCCATCTGTTAAAGCCAGGGATGACAGGCCCTGCCTGGTGCAGGACCTGCTGGAGGGCTCTGGGCAGACCTGGCATCTTCAGAGGCTCACTGGAATTTGGGGTGTGGGAAGAATTTTGGATCCTCACCAGTCCTTGGGTTTATATACCTCCTGATTCCAGGGCTGTTCAAACATCTGCATTGGTACCGTCTGATCACCTCCAGGATTTATCTGTATGTAAACTGTGCTTCCAGCTCCCACCTCAGCAAACACTGCACTTTCTTACTGAATTGTGTACAAGTTTCAAAAGCAAATCACATTTGTGTTTTTGAGCAGCTTTACAGCCCTGGCAGATGGAGGGCTGCACAACTGTAGGTAACATTTTGCAAAATAGAAATGTTTTTTTCCTGGAGAATGGCTTGTACCAAACAAGAGAGAAGATTTAGATCCTTTTCAATGACATTTGGCTCTTTAAACCTGATTTCAGCATGGAATTGTAGCTGGTCTTCAGGTGCAGGAGCAGGACGACATGGAAAGGCAGAGCTGTGTTAATGACTCGTCTCGGAGCTGCAGAGGGTTTGAAGGAACACGGTGGTGCTTGTTCAGCTGTGTCTAAGTAGTGACACATTTGTTGTCCCCTCATACAACTTCGCAGATCCATAATTACAGCATCAATTCATCATAGTTATCGTTGTCATCAATCTGTGCCAGCAACAACCGAGACAAACAGTCACAGTTTTTTGGGTTTTGTCTGGAGCTCTCACACACCAGGTGCAGCTCCACCAATATTCCCTGTTTTTGGCTGCTCTCCAGCCTTTGGAGCCTTGCCTTGCCTGTCTGCTTGGGGCTGTGCTCACTGCCCCCTCCAAAGGGGCTGGAGGAAACCCAGCCTGGCTTTCTGTGGGCTTGGGTGTGCAGGTCTGGGGCTGAGGGAGAAGCTGCTGTGGTGGCCCTGGGCAGTAATTCTGGTGAGCACCAAGAGCAGTGTGGAGGCACTGGGGTGGGAATGGGCACCAGAGGTCCCACATGAAACAGCTCCCGTGGGGACCTGCCCCAGGACATCTCCCTGAGCTCAGCCTGTGGTCAGGAGGGGAGAGATGAGCTGCTTGGGCACATTTCATGGAGTGCCAGAATGGTTTGGGTTGGAAGGGACCTTAAAGCCCATCCAGTGCCATCCCCTGCCATGGGCTGGGACATCTTCCACTATCCCAGGTTGCTCCAAGCCCCGTCCAACCTGGCCTTGGACACTTCCTGGGATGGGGAATCTACATCCCTGCCTCTCCTGCATAAAGAGGGGAGGGAGCACACACAGAGAATAGAATCCCAAGAGCTCCGTGTTGTGCTGTGCCCCACGATGAGGCTCTGGCTCTGCTGAGCCAAGAGGCAAGAGGTGGCTGTGATGTCATAGCACTTCATTTCGAGTGCAGAAGGGTTTGGTGCCAGCCATGGCCCTGGTCCTGCAGCTGAGCACTGCCCCGTGACATCCTGCTCGGTGACATCCTGGAGCTGGGACAGGCTGGGCAGGGAGAGCAGACAGGGCTGCAAACAGAGCTGCATTTCCCCAGGGCACTGGGAACAGATGGAGTTTACACGACTCAGGAAAACAGAAATACATAGACTTTGAGCTTGATCCAGCTTCACTGAAGGCAGGGAGAGTTTTCTTTTGATTTGGGAGTGTGGTGGAGCAGGGCCTTTGCAGGCTGCTTGGGTTTGGTTTGGTTTAGAAGAAAAAAGTCGTCTCTGCTGACCATGCTCTGTATTGTTTTTGGAGACACTGAGCACTCAGCAGTGTGTCTGTATGTGATGTACAAACTGTGTCCAGGCACATTTCAGTCTGAAATGGGGGATGGCTTTGTTTGTTTGTTTGTTTGTTTTAAAGGGAGTGATAATGACTGAAAGGCTTAAAATCCCATTGGATTCTGAGACAATCTTCATTTTCAGGATGCCAAGTGTTGTGTAGAGGTCTCTACTCCTCCAGAAGAAGGAAGTGTAACTTGTCCAGTGGTGTAAAATGGAGATGGGGTGCCATGGAAAGTACAAACACTGTATTTTGCCTCCTCCCCTCCCCTCTCCCAGCATTTTCCAGCATTTACCGTTTCTCTTTCCAAGGCAACTCCTCAAACACTCAGGTGCCCTGAGCCTCCTGACCCTGTTTAGTGTAATCAGATAAGCATTGATTGCAGGTAACCTTACAGAGCCTCAGGACTGGGAGTTTCGGTGGTTAATTAATGACTGTTAATTGCTTTAGCTGTGGAAGGATGGTTTGCTTCCCCCCAGCCCCTATCCCTGCGGTGTGTGCCCAGTGCTGTGGTCACCTCCTGTCCCCGCTGTCCCCACCCTGCCCCCAGGGAACAGGGAACAGATGGATTCACACTCGCACAGCGAACAACAGCAACTCCCACTTCTCCAGGGACTTTCACATCTACTGACTTTTATTCCTGTCATGGTCCTGCATGGAGCAGCTTCCATGGGGATGTGCTCCGGGGCATCTCCCTGAGCTTGGCCTGTGGGCAGGATGGAAGAAATGAGCAGCTTGGACACGTTTCATGGAATCTTGGGATGGTTTGGGTTGGAAGGACCTTAAAGCCCATCCAGTGCCACCCCCTGCCATGGCTGCTCCAAGCCCTGTCCAGCCTGGCCTGGGACACTTCCAGAAATGGGGCATGTGATACAAATAAAGAAATAAATACATAAATGCAAAATTCTTGTAATTTCGTTCAGACAATTTGCTTCAAAGGGACTGCTCATTTTAGGAAAGTTATTTTTAAACGCTAATAATTTCAGTTGTTACTGCAAATGTTCTCTCACACATCCAATTAAAAACCATGTTTTGTGTAATTTGTTACTTAAAAAAATCAATTTCAGTGACGAGTCTTTCATGTTTAGTATTTTAGTATCAGGTGTGAGGCTCTGAAAGTGAGTCTCAGGTAAAACATGAAATCAGGCATTGTAGTTTCCGAGGGCTTGTGGAGTTTTTCTGTGATCCACTTGGAGGGTTTTCCGGTGCAGCTGATACGGGGCAGAATTTACTGGAAATAAAGAATGATAATAGTGCCATATCTGCAGGAAATACAGCTGAGTCCTTAATCTCAATTAATTTAAATTGTGGTGCAGTGGGAACTGAGAGAAAACAGATAAACAGAGTTTGAAGGATTCTCAGCCTGAGGACAGGGAGGGTGGCACAGTGGTCAGAGGATTTGTGGGACATCCATGGGTGATGGGCACAGGCTGGGTCACCCCAGGAATACTGAGGGGACTCAGAAATAGATCCCCTGGCTGAAATAAGGGGAGTTATACTGCTGCAATGATGGTCCAAGTTTATGGTTAGGGTCAGGTTCATGGTCATTAACGCTGTTCAGGTGCCTTCCTGCTGTGGGAGGGAAAACTCACTCATTTCCTGCTCACAGCTTAATCATGGAATGCTTTAGGGTGGAAAAGCCCCCAGTCCAACTGTTCACCCAGCACTGCCAAGGCCACCACTGACCATGTCCCCCAGTGCCACATCCACATGGCTTTTAATCCCTCCAGGGATGGGCACTCCAGCCCTGCCCTGGGCAGCTGTGCCACAGCTGGACTGCCCTTTCCAGGAAGAAATTTCCCCAATATCCAACCTAAACCTCCCCTGAACACTGGAAATCTCTCAGCAGCTGAAGGCTCCTTCCCTGAGGTCCCTCTGCTCTGGTGTGTCCCGTGTCCCACTGGGAGGTGGGTGACAGGCAGGACCATGTCCGTGCATCAGCCAAGGTGCCACTTTGATGGTCCCCATCCCTCCCCTTTCCTTGGGCAGGGCAGGGAGTGTCTCAGGCTCGGGTGCCTCTGCCAGGCCTGTTGAGCAGTGTGTGAGTGTTTGATCCCGAGCTCCAAGGGTGTCTGTGGGCTCTGGGATGCACCAGGGACCTGGGCTAGAGCAGATCCCCAGGCTGGAGCCTTCCCTGCCCACCCCTCTGTGCTTGCACAGGGGTGTGAGACCATCCCCAGTGATACAGGTGGGATGTTACAGCGATCAGGGCATCTCCTAGTGCTGATGAGGTGCCTCAGGAGCTGAAGGAACATTTCCTTGTGTCACCTTGCCATTAGCCCAGGGCTCCTGCGGTCCCAGACTGCTGAGGGGATGGACAAACAGCTCTCCAGCACATTCCAGAAACACCACAGGTGGGAAGGAGGATGTGCTATAGCACCGTTGTGCAGCAGTAACGTTCCCATATTTCACCCTTCCCAGAGATCTCAAAATCTGCTGTCACTCAGGGCCAGCTTCCCAGCCTTCCTGGGTTTAACATCACACAAATATTTTTGTCACCTCTTCCATCAACTTAACAAAAAAACCGTCACAAGACTTTCAGTTTCTCCTTCCCTGCCTGATCTTTTTTGCGGGCTGCACAAAGCAAATGTCTCCTCTCGCTGCCAGGCTGTTCTTCATCCTGACTTTATCTCTCCCTGTGCAGAGCCTCTCCCCCCTGCACTCCCAGCTCCGCGGAGCCGCTGCACTGACAGCTCCATCCTTCTCCTTCTCCACCTCCCTTTTATTCCAGAAGATGCAGAGACTTCTGTCACAGGGCGGAGAAGGGAGAAAGGTAATTGTGAGAGGAGCAGAGCAGATTTTTCTACTTGGTGTGAGCACTCACTCTTTTTTCCCAGTTATTTGTATAAATTATCCATCCTTGCCCATCCGCTTTGCACCTCCAGTGTTGCCTTTACATCCTGAGGATAAAAATAGCTGAGTAAGGCTGGTCGATAAAGGATCTGAAAAAGGAACGTCAGTGGGAGTGTGGCTGCCCTATTTTTTTGGTTAATTAAAATGGGGGTTGTTTCCTTCATCTCGAGCCCTTGGTGATTTTGTTTCTTCTCTTCCAGAATACTGAACTTGCAGTGCTGGATGAATTTGTCTTGGCATGGGATCCTGAGCCAGGTAAAGCCCACTGTCACCTCCTCCAGAGCCACAGAGCCCCGAGAGCTGGGGTTGGCAGGAGCTGGGAGTCTTTGTCCCACCTGCTCCCTGCAGGTCACACAGGGACCTGTCCAGGGGGTTGAGCATCTCCAAGGATGCAGCCCCACAACCTGCCCCTGTGCCCAACCATCCTCCCAGTAAAAAGGTGGGGTTTGGGTTCAGCCAGACTTTTCTGCATTTAATTCATGCCCGGCAGAGCACGACCTTACTCACCATGAGGCCCCTTTATTGTGTGGGGAGAAGGATGTTTCTAGTCCAGCTGCCAAAACTGCTCCTTACTTATAATACTGACACCAAAAGTGACATGTGGGGTCTGATCCCAAACCAGGTCACCCCCACCCCGGGGGCACCTGGGGACCCTCAGTTAGATGGATCCTCAGATGACCCAGCACTTGACGGTGCGTTGTAAAAACTCTGTATTACAGATTTCTTGCAGATTTGCTGTCACTTCAGCTCACTCGAGTTTCCATTTCAGGCAGTTGGTGCTGCAGATGGTTTTTCAGCTCTGGTTGCATCTCAGAGGGATCCCAGGTGGCTGAGAATCAGCTCAGTTCAGAGAGGCTTTGAACCCTCGATGTGCCCGGGGTGCCCTCAGTGCTGGGACTGAGACAAACGTGCACTGTTACTGCTTTGGCAACCTTTAAAAGGCTGGACCAAACTGGCTCTTTTTGGGTATTTTGTCCTGAAGATAAACCAAAAATCCTCACCCTAAAACAACAGAAAAAGTCCTTTTTGTAAAATGAGAAATGAGTGGTAAAAGGTCACGCTGGGAGCAAACCCTTTGGGAAGCTGAAAGTACCTTTGCATAGGAGTGCCAGCCCCAGTCACAGGTGGGACCTCAGCAGGCTTCAGCAGTGTGGTGGATGTTCACATGGACAATGAAAATGTGCAGTCCCAGAGAAATTAATAATAAAGAAATTAAAGAAATACAAGCAAGACTTTCAAAAGAAATTGAAAAAGCTGTGTTTCAAGTGAGAAACACATTTCTGGATAACAGGGTTGTAAAGAAGATTTTTTTCAGGCTTCATTCTTAAATTATTCTCCACCTCCAAACCACCAGAGCTGGTCTCAGTGAGGGCAGGTTTGGTTGGAACAGACTCCAGCCTCAGCAGAGGTGCAGTTTCTGGTCTCTGCAGGGGCACAAGTGTTTTACAGGTTGTTTGGATGGAGACAAGACTTTCCCCTTGGTTTGCACCTCCCAGCCTTGACACCTGTGGCCAATTTTCCCCCAGTTCAGCAGAAGGAGATGTTCCATTTCTGCTCCTGTGGGAGGAGGTTCCACTGCTGGGCTTTGGTGTGTTGAGGCAGCAGCTTCCGATGAGTCATTTCCTTACGGGGCTTTTTGCAACCCCTCGAGAGTGTGATGGGAATGGTGTGTCTGCACAGTGCCTCGGGAGGAGGAGGGGACGTTTCACTCATGGGACAACATGTGGGAGCATCTTCTGAGGGTGAAAATCCCAGGACTGCAGAGCCAGGGCAGTGCTCCTGTGCAGACTTTCACTGCAATCGATCATATATCCAAGGTATCAATAGCATTGCTATTACATATAATCAGGTCCCTTAGACAACTCCCTGTGGGGAAAATGGCAATTTTTAACCTGCAGACTGGCAAAAATAATTGAACAGCTTTTTTGGAATTCCTGAAAATGTATTCTATGACCAGGCTTGAAGAAATCCTGTCAAAGGTCTGAAATTGTGCAATTTCATCAGGTCAGTCTTCATCTGTCTCTTGGGGCAATGGTTGAATTTGAGGATCTTGGGGGTCTTTTCCAACCTTAATGTTTCCATGAGTCTGTCATTTACATCTCGGAGCAGAAGTGGAACCTTGGTGTGTGGAATTTTTTGGAGTTGGCTGAGTGCTGGCTCTGCAGTCTGGGGTCAATCCCTTTGTGGTGTAATAGTGGGAACAACAGACTTTTCTCTCAGTCTGTTGCACTCTTGGGGTAGTCCTTGAATGGGGGTCAAGTGACTGCAGCCCAGGTGGAGAAACCCTCCTGGGGCTCAGGAGATATCTGAGTGAAAACTCTTTTCTTTCACTGTTAATTCCTTCCTGCTTTTCTAGTTCAGGTGCATCTGAAAAAGAGTAAGAAATTTCAGTCTCAAGAAGGATTTGGGAGGTGCAGCGTCCTGTGGTCATTTGTGTCACTGCTTGGGGACAGGGCGGCCTTGCTGAGGTGATGACAAGGCAGGTCCTGGACAGGTGGTCACTCTGTGCTGGGAAAACTTGAAGAAAGACTGAATTTCAGCTGGTTATAAAACCCAACCTCTCTGCTGAACTGAGGTCAGGGCCTTCTTCCTTTATGGTCTTTGTACAGGTGGGTTTGCTCTTTTATTTATAGAAGTTCTGTTGATTAGACATTTTACATCACAATATAATAATAATGCAAATAAATGCAGAGTACCTGTGTCTAGATTAGTAAAATTTTCTTCTGCATGCATTCAATTTTTCATTTCTTCCTTATTCTAAAACTAAACTTAAAAAGAAAACAAAGTCTCTGTAGAATGAAGATAACATTGAGCATCCTTCAAGCACAGTGTTTAAAAAACTGTCTTTATTCTTCCATTTCTTAGATGACAAAACCTTCTCTTTGCTGCTGTCCCAGGGGAACAGATGTTTGTTCCAGTAAGGTTTTATTCCCTGTGGCTCCAGATCAATATATCATGAGATTTCTTAAAATAATGAGGAAAGACTCTTAAATCCTCAGAAAAAGGCAATATAGCAGTAAAAAAATAACCACAGAAAATTGGTCAGAAGGGCAATTTCCAGCTAAGGGGAACATTCATTAATCTCTGCTCTTAAAGTCAAGTGTTCTTGTTGCTGCTGGCGGGTTGTTCACCATTGCATGTCCTTATGGTGGGTCACTTTAATTCCCAGGCTTTTGAAAAGCTAAAGAGAAACCAAATGAGTTCATAAACATCATGAATGTAAGGTCGTGGGGCAGGCAAGTCCAATTATTGCTGTTCCACCATCTCCCTCATATGGCCATGGACATGAATAAGGACACAGCTTTAAGAGAGACCAAACTAATTTCCAGCAGAGAAGGAACTCAGGTTCCCAGGAAGCTCTGCAGAGGCTCTGCTCCCTCCTCCACAGCCACCCATGGAGCCAGCTATTGCCAGGATCTGTTTATCCCTCCGTAACACTTGGTCAGAGTTTGGGACTGTCACCTTTAGGCACTTCATGAACACGGAAGAGAAATGGCATTTTGGCAAAAACAGTTTAAAAGTTCCTGTGTTCTCTTTGGGAACCTTGACCAATCTGATCCAGCCCTGGGGCCAGCACAGGAAGGATATGGAGCTGCTGGAGAGTCCAGAGGGGGCACCAGGATGGGCAGAGGATGGAGCAGCTCTGCTGGGAGGGAAGGCTGGGAGAGCTGGGATTGTCCAGCCTGGAGAAGAGAAGCTTTGGGGTCACCTCATTGTGGTCTTTTAGTGGCTGAAGGGGCTGACAGGAAAGATGGAGAGAGACTTCGGCCAAGGGCCTGGAGGGTCAGGACAAGAGGGAATGTCTTCCCACTGCCAGAGGGAAGGGTTAGATGGGATATTGGGAAGGAATTGGTGGCTGGGAGGGTGGGCAGGCCCTGGCACAGGGTGGGCAGAGAAGCTGTGGCTGCCCCTGGATCCCTGGGAGTGTCCAAGGCCAGGTTGGATGGGGCTTGGAGCAACCTGGGCTGGTGGGAGGTGGCAGGGAGTGGAACTGGATGAGCTTTAACCCAAACCAGTCCATGATTCTGTGATTCTGTGATTTGATAATCATTGGATTTACCCAAATGGGGTTTCTATCCAATGAAAAAACTCAAACAATTACTACACTGAAACAAAACTCCTCCTTCACTCTCCTCCTTTCCTGAACTCATTTATCCAGCCCTGGCCCCAGATCCCTGTTTGATAAGCTCCAATCCCTCAGGTCCATCACAATGCCACAAAATAATCTCATACTTAGGAAGGACCAAGTCTGTTTATTCAAATTTTAAGCTCGTTCCTTGTATAAGTAAGGAACATTTGGACAGAACCTTATTCCTAGAAGTTATTTCCTGTGGGAACGTGCCTGATTAAACCCAGAGACTTCCCCAAGCCAAGCATGGTTATGACTGATTTGGACTCCTGTTAGTTTTCAAAGTTGAGAGGCATTTTAAGTCTAATCCTTGTAGTATTTACGCTCCATCTCGTAAGACCGTTTACCCTGGGGAGGACTTAACCCTGCAAGGCTTTGTGGAGTACTATGAGAGTAATTCTCCTTTTCACACTTCCCTTAATAACCCGGGCAGCCGTGCAGAGGAGCAGGATTATTCCAGACAGTTCCCAGGAAAATGCCTGCACATGTTAATGAGGGGAAGGCGAGTGCCAGCTGAGTGCAGGAGACAGGAATGGCGGGGGGAGGCAGGAGGAGCCTTTAATTATGTCAAAGCACAGACGGAACAGGAGCCTTTTCCACCGCGGGCAGAGGGTGGGCAGAGTTCGGTCCCAGAGAGGGGGGACTCTCCAGCTGTCCATAAATGTTCTCTGCTGTGTGTAAGAGCTCCTGGGCATGGGGCAGGTGGCCCAAGGAGATGTGAGGGGGGTTGGACAACATCTGGGGGGAATGGTCCACATCTGTGTGATCCCACTGAGAGTACGGGGGATTTGGGGGATTTAGAGTCCCTTCGGTCCCTTGTCCTGCCAATACCTGACTTTTATTTCTCCTGTACTTTAGTTATATAGAATTATAGAGTCATTTAGGTTGGAAAAGAACTTCAAGACCACTGAGTCCAACCTGTGACTGATCCCCACCTTGTCACCCAGCCCAGCTAGACATCAATTCTTACACTTTATGTATATAGCAAATTTCTAGTAGTGACACACATCAGTCACAACACACCAACCACAACACCTCTAGGATCTCCAGCATGCCTGATGGGATGATCCAGTGTTATGAAAGATTCACTTTATTTTATTAAAAGAGGAATGAATTATATCAGATCACTTTGTCGAAGTGGTTACACTGTACTGAAGTATTTGGGTCTTAATTTGATATTTCATTCCCTGCTTCAGACAGGATTATTACTAGTGGGACATTTTATGAGTAAAGATAAATTTGTAATAAACCACAGTCCCTACTTAAAACCTCATTATCCCCATCCTGTGCTTTCCCTGAAAAGCTGCAGATGAGCTTTATGTCTTGTAGGTAGAGAAGAAAACGCTGTTTCTTTTGTATCTTACACCTTGTACATCCCATTTGGAACCCTCTGGATTTGGGGTGAGGAAGGACCAGTGAAAGGATGGTGTGACCAGGTGGGGGTCAGGCTCTGCTCCCAGGGAACAAGGGACAGGATGAGAGGAAACCACCTCAAGTTGTACCAGGGGAGGTTTAGGTTGGATATTGAGGAAAATTTCTTCATGGAAAGGGCTGTCCAGCCCTGGCACAGTTGCCCAGGGCAGGGCTGAAGTCCCCATCCCTGGAGGGGTTTAACAGCTGTGTGGATGTGGCACATGGGGACATGGTCAGTGGTGGCCTTGGCAGTGCTGGGGGAACAGTTGGACTTGATGTTCTGAGAGGGCTTTTCCAACCCCAACAATTCTGTGACTCTTTGAAATGCAATTTAGGAACAAAATTAAGCCTGGGCCCTGTGCAGAGCCTGACGATGCTCTTTGCAAAAGCAGGAACAGCCCAGGATGGGAATGCTCCGGACAGTGCTGGGAATGGGGCAGGATCAGCCCCAGCGGCCGTGCTTTGGGCAGGGCTTTGCAGTGCAGCGTGGGCTCAGCTCCATCCCTGCACAGCCCGGGGTGGCTGTGGCTGTCAGCTCACACCTCCCAGGCCTTCTGGTGCGTTGGACTGTTCTGCTTTTTGGCTGCTTTGCCCAGATTTCAAATAAAGCTTTTCTATGCCCTGCTGGGAGTGCTGGTTCGTGGCTGCACTGCTGGCACAGGGACAGGGCAGTGGCACAGGGACAGGGCAGTGGCACAGGGACAGGGCAGTGGCACAGCCACCCCTCCTCAGCTCCCCTCACACCCCAGCACCTGTTCCTGCCCCAGGCTCTGCCCCAAAGAGCTTTGGGAAGGTTGTGCAGCTCTGGGGCCACTGTCACCGTGCATTTGGCGTTGTCCCTTTGTGCCAGGCCAGGAGGTGCTTTTCTGCTCCTCTTCAGCTTGACAAGATGCTCTGACAATCTGTGAAAGGGAACTAAGGCAAACAGACTGGTGAAGCTCCCAGGCACCATCACACAGCGAGGAGCGGGGAACTTTGTGGCACCTTTTATAATGAAGCCCTTCCTGAAATGTGAAATGCTGGCACACGGCGACAGGGGGTGAGAACAAGTGGGAAACAAATCACTGACATGGAAAATACCAGCAATTTGCTTCCATATGGCAGAGAAGAGGCATTGAGGTATTGCTGGGTCCAGGTGAGGCAGTTCTCTCCCCTGGATGTAGAGAGGGTTGAGTTACAGCCAGCAGGAATTACTGATGTTCTCCTCAGATTTAACATTTCTCTGTGCAGAGCTCTGAGCAGGTAAGAAACTAAAGATTTCTCAGTGCCCCCCTCACCTGTGCTGTGCTGTGCTCTGCTGCTGATCACACCACACTGATGTGGTTATTCTCCCCCTGGGAGGTCCAATCCAGGCCTGGGGAATCCTCAAACCAAATGCCTTGCTCCAGGTGGATTGTGTTTGGAGCACTATTTAAGGCAGGCAGGGTGGGGCTGGGAGGAGACTCAGCTGCAGATGGGTGAGCACCTTTAATAAGGTCTGGTTCTGGGGGCAGACTAGAAATAAGTGAGGGTAAGGCTTGGGTCAGAGCTGTCAGGCTGGGTTAGGTTTGGTGGGGTACAGTGGGATGAGTGTGACAGGAAGCAGATGTGGTCATTTTGGATCAAATCTGGAATCAGATGGAGCTGAAGCCCCTTGGCTCCCTTCCCTGGGGGTGTTCAGCAGTGCTCTGAGCATCTGGGAGAGAGGGGCAGGGAGATGCCCTGTGGATGTGGATACAGACAAGGACACAGACATCAGACCAGTCGCTGGGGGAGTCTGGCAGGAGCCCTTTCCCTTGGGCACATCCCTGGGAGTCTCACTGGGTGCTGTGAGTATCTGAGTTATTTTTGCTCTAAAAAGGAGTCTGGGCTGCTGTTCTCTTCCCTTTCCTGGCTGCTGAGCTCCCAGCTGTCTGAGCCTGACACGGTGATGGATGTGGGGATGTGGAAGGCTCTCTGGAGAGCGGATTTTAACAAGACAGACTTTGTTTCTCTCAAGCCCTCTTCCCTTTTTGTGTTCAGCAATGTTCATGTATCACAGTTGTACACAAGGGTCTAAGAGCACCACAGTTTGGATTTAGTTCAAGAGAACCTCTCTGCTGAGCCCAGCACTGCACTGGCAGTTCTTTTGTCACTGTGAGGTTGTGCCTCCCAGAGCACATGATGATGCACAACCCAATCCATCCCCTGTAAATGGTGAGTTAATGCTGAAAGGCTCTGCCTGTGCACCTCAGGGCTGGGACAGGGAGAGACCCAGCCCTTGCTGAGCTGTGCTAGAGGCTGCTCTTACCGACTTAGATTGGGATCCTCCCATGCAATGGAGCTGGGGAGGCTTTGCAAGGTGGCAGCACGTGGGTTATCACCTCTGTGGCTCTCCTGACCCAGGCTGCTCTCACTAAGGGTTAGATACAGACTGGGAGCAAGAATTCCACTGTGTTGGCAAATACCTGTGTCCTCCTTAAGTGCAGGTGGAGTTAATGGGGGTTTGGTCTCTATTAGGTGAGGGTTTTACTTCTTCCCCAGACAAAGGTTTTTTGAAAACCTGGCTTGTGAAGATAGAAAAATGCAAGAATAAATATATTCTTTTTCCTCGCTTGTTTGTACTTAGTACACACAAAAGACTCTGTGGTTGAATGTGGCTTTATGTGCTGATTTATCTGATTCATGTTGAATCTGTGTTTTTATGCAATTATTTTGTCTCCCAACAAAATACCTCCTCCAGCTTTCTCTGAGCATCTGCTGTGGTTAGTGCTGGGCAGAGTGACCTCCTCTCTCTTGCCCACTCCACAGCCCCAGTAGCTGCTTCCCAGTTGATCCTTTCAGTGTCTGTGCTTTCCTTCCTCTTTCACAGCTTTGATGCTGTTTCCTGTATGGAGTTACATTTGCTCCTCTTGTAAAATGTGCTGCAGATTTGCTGTGCCATAATTAAACTGCTTAAAAACTTGGAGTTCAGGATGTCACCATGGTGAGGCAAAACACTCGGGATCCCCGTCAGCTGCTGGAACAGCAACTTCTCCTGGGAGTCTTGGAATCATCTGAGAACAGCCTGGGTTGGGAGAGACCTTAAAGCCCACCCAGTGCCACTACTTGCCATGGGCAGGGACACCTCCCACCAGCCCAGGTTGCTCCAAGCCCCGTCCAACCTGGCCTTGGACACTGCCAGGGATCCAGGGGCAGCCACAGCTTCTCTGCCCACCCTGTGCCAGGGCCTGCCCACCCTCCCAGCTAGAAATTCCTTCTGTATAAGCAACCTAAATTCCCTTCTCAGTTTGGATCCATTACTCAGTGTCCTGATGCTCTAGTTCCTGATGAACAGCCCCTCTCCAGCTTTCTTGTAGCCCCTTCAGACACTGGAAGATGCTCTGAGATCTCCACTCTGCCTTCTCCTCTCCAGGCTGACCATTCCCAAACCCCTCCCTGTGTCCCCATAGCAGAGGTGCTCCAGTCCCCTTAATGACCTCGTAGCCTCCTCTGGACTTGCTCTAAGAGATCTATGTCCTTATTTTGGGGACACCAGGTGTGGATGCAGAGCTCCAGGTGAGGTCTGAGCAGAGCAGAGGGGGAGAATCACCTCCTTGACCTCCCTGCTGTGGCCTCTGTACCCCCCTCCTGCTGTCTCTGGGGCAGGAGCCACTCCAGCCTGGGGTTTCCATACCTGAATTCACTGAGCTCTTCGAGTCTCTCTGAGATCACTCAGGGCCAGTTTGCCCTGTGTAGTGACTGTGGAGCTACATTATTTCAAGAATTAAAACCAAAACAATTGGATAAAATAGCGTTTTGGGTTTTTTTCCCTTTTGCTTAGAGACAAAACTTTTATTGCAGCAAATGGAACTAAAATCAATATACATGGAAATGACTTGCATTTGGGGACCCTGGGTATTGTTGATTTAATACTATTTATTTAACAGCTTAGCAAATGTGTGGTTTGTCTGTCTCGATAGATTTTGAAGAAAATGATAATGTTTTATGGTAAACAGTATAAAAATTCAAGCAAAGGCATCTTAATCAACTTCTATAAAAATTAAATGAGCGATTGAACATGTCATAAGCTCAAGCCTGTTTTATCATGCTCCTCATATTAAAGCTGCAGCTTCTTTTGTGATGGTTTCATTAATATTCATGAGGTCTTTAGTGCAGAAGTGTGCCATCCTTCCTGGCCTTTCCTCCTCCTTTGGCTCCATCCAAAATTCAGACCTTCACCAGCCACTCAGAGAAGGGGGATTTCTTCTTCAGGAAGTCTGTTTAATGTAAGCAGAAGTGACATCTCATGGTACCCTGAATTTCAGTGTTATCCTGGATGCTCAATTTATGTAGTATAGAATAAAACTGGATATTTCTCAGTATTTATGGAAAAACTTGGAGGAATCAATCCAGCGAGTACTGGCAGCCAAGACTGTGGCCACTTGCCCTGATTTGGGTGTGTACCCAGTTTAAGAAGCATTTGGGCTGGTCAGAGAGTGGGGAAAGAGCCACCTCTGAGAGCAGGATTTGGAATGGGGGCCTTTAAAAGGGCAGAGAGCTGGGATTTGGTAGAATAAACGAGTCTAGACATGGTGGCCTTTAAGATGGGAGCAGGGAGTGCTTATGATGAAGTCTCTGAATTGTGGAAATGATGGCCAGTCCTGATGGTATCAGCTCTGAGAGTGAACTTGTAAAAGATTGCCAGGAATGAAGGTTTAATTCCTCTTTCAGACTGAGGAGGCAGGTTGGTGGCCCATACCTTCCTGTAGTGTGGATGACTTATCACTGAACATAAAATAAGCCTGAATAATATCTTCTTTCATGTATTTATTTTATAAAAGCCAGAAAGGTGTAGTGGAAAATCAAGTATCTGTCTTTGGAGAGATCCCTATCAAGGAGTTTGTAGATGAAGGTCTTTCTTGCTCCATGGCACTGGTAATGCAGTGAATGACAAATCATGAATGAATAAATTTGCATTCATATTTATTGAAGGCAGTCTTGAAATATCCCCAAGCAAGAGAGACTCGTGTTGTGAAAGAAATTAAGGTGACATTGGTAATCAAAGCAGTGACTGTGGGATGGGGGGTGTCGCTGCTGGGGACAAACCTGGCAACTTCAGGGCTGTATTTCTGTGCAGGGCCAGGACAAGGGGGAATGGCTTTGAGCTGAGGGGGGGAGGTCTAGGTTGGATTTTGAAAGGAAATTCTCCCCTGTGAGGGTGGGGATGCCCCTGGATCCCTGGGGGTGTCCAAGGCCAGGTTGGATGGGGCTTGGAGCAACCTGGGATAGAGAGGGGGGGCACTGGATGAGCTTTAAGGTCCCTTCCAACCCAATTCCCTCTGATTCCATGAAACAAACACCAAGGGTACTTGGAGCAGTGACAGGTTCCTGATGCCCCACTCAGCTGGGGACAATCTCCCTCATTGATCAGTCAGGGTGCCATTCATGCAGAAGTGTTTTTTCCCAACCATCTAAACCTAAGGTGCTGTTCAGCTCAAGACTGGAGGTATTTCTCCTGCTCTGGGAAGGGCTGGGTGTCTGGCATGGCCAGCCCTCCATGGGCTCGGAGCATCCTCTGCCCTGGGATGCACAGGGGGCTGAGCCAGCCTGGGGCTGCCCTGGGCTGCTGGCACTGCTGCTGTGCTCAGAGCTGGGCATTCCCGAGTGCTGCAGACTGACTGAACCAGTTATCTTTAGTCCTAGCCTGGAGTTTTGAGCAGAGCCTGATTTTTAGATTCAGCCTGGGCTTGGTTTTGTGCTCTGTAATGTTCCATGTTACTGGAGGCTGCTGTGGGAGAAGGCAGATTCCTTAGTGCTGAGCCTCAAACTGCAAGAGAAACTGTTCCACTGGATATTGTGTATTTTCCAGGACTGAAAGGAGCCACAGGGAAAGCTTGGAAAGCTCGTCAGATCCCATCAGGCTGCAGAGAGAATGGGCTGCATCGTTCCCCCTTTTTTCCAGCTACACGGCTGTCTTTGTCAGGGATAATTCTTGTGGAGTGGTTCAGATTTTTACACCCTACCACGTGCTCTGCTGTAATTCCCGTTTTCAGGAAAACCTGTGCTAGATCCTGTGCAGCCATCCCAGAGCTGGGCAGCGCCAGCACCACTATTGCCTTGGCACGGAGGGGTTTGACTTCTGGGAATGAATTCTCGAGTTCCTCTGTGTTTAATTGGCATTTATCGGGAATTACCTTTGCAGCCACGGAGTCACAAATGGGTGTGAACCTCTGTCCCTCTCTAATGGCTGCTGTGGGGAATGGCATCCAGGGGACAGGAATTGCACTCTGCGGCTGGGATTCTGCACGTCTCTTCTGCTTCCCCTTGGCTTTTATCTCCTCTGCATTTGCCTTTATTGCCTCGTCCCAAATTCCCTCGGTGCCCTGGGAAATTGGGGGAGTTTGTTAATGGAGAAGTTCTCAGGTGGTGGCAGTATAAGACATTAAATGGAATGGACTCCTCTGCAAGCAATTCCTGACTCTTCCCTGGCCTCTCTGAACCACGCACAGGCGTTCCCGCAGCTCCTGGTTGCTCAGGGAGCACAGGGCTGGTGTGCCTGGGGGAGGTGGTGGTGCCACCTCACTGTGTTGTCCATGTCAGGTGAAAGTGGCTGTGACTGAGGTCCCTTCTGCTCTGAACACCATCCTTTCTGCCTCCCCACCCCAGCGTGGGTCAGCACCTAAGCTGGGCTCAGTGCAGGCACCTGAGTCACCAGGGCAGCAGCTACTCAAGCTCTCAGGTGGGATTTTCATGTCACACACAGAAAATCATCTCCATCCCTGCTGGAAAGTGTGGGGTGAGAGCAGGTGCTGAGTCACAAACTATGGGTAAGGGCAAGGTCATGAACAGGATTTAATATATTTAAATTGCAGGATTAATGCTGTGTTCCTGAATGCAGGTCCTTATCACCACTTGGGTTTTGTGCTGCTTTCACAACGCGTACTTATCTTCCTTACATCCCTCTTCTATTTCAATATTTTATTTACAAATTATGAAGTATTTTCCTCTTTGTTGTTGTTCATCAGACACAAATGACCATTGTTTGTTTGGCATTTGCAGTAATAGTTGCCCAACATCCCCCGCTCTCCCCCATGAAATGTTGTCCAGGTGTCCAAAATGGACTTTGGACCCACTGTGGAGCTCTCACCATGGCAGTGACAAAGCCCTGGGGGCGCAGAGGAGGAGCTTTGTCTTATTTACTCATAATATGGACACGGGAATGCCAAAGCTGCTGCCTCCGGGTGTTTTCCTCACTCTCTGATTTAGGCACTTCAGAATCCCAGGATGGTTAAGGTTGGCAAAGACCTTTATGGTCACCAAGTCCAACCATCAGCCAGCACTGCCACACTTGCCACTAAACCATGTCCTCGAGAGCCACATGCACATGTTTTTTGAATGCTTCCAGGGGTGGTGACTCCACCATTGCCCTGGGCAGCCTGTTCTCCTTCTGGAGCTCTATCTCGAGCACGTGGAACTCTAAAATCATGACTATTCCCCTTGAATCAGAGAGCACAGCTGAGAAATTCAGCACGTATGGAAATACTTTCAGGATGGAGAGATAATCAAGGGCCTTTTTATTTAGCTCCCAAAATTCTGTCAGTCCTGGTGTACTGCAGAGAATGTAAAGGAGCAGATGTGTGTTGTTGTAATAAAAACAGGGTGAAGAGCTGAGTGAGTGTAAAGACAGAACCTCTGGTTTGCTGGGCAGGAGTTTCCAACAAATCCGTGTGATCCCTGTTATTCCTGGTGACCTTCAGGGCTGTGTGCCCACCAGGAGCACTTCGGAGTGCTTGCCCCGGTGCCTGCTGGAGTATTTCTGGCTCTTGGTTTGGTCTCTATCACTACAAGGTTAATAAACTGCTCATTTATTTTCAGAGCTGGCAGTTCACTGAACTGACAAGTCTCCCCTCGCTCGGTGGGGTGTCCTCTGCTCCCACAGCCCGGGCGCTCTGCAGGGCTGGGCTGGAGCAAAACCAATACCAGGTAATAACCTAGGAAGGGTGGTTGGACCTTTACCCCCTTAATTTCCTTATTTTTCCAAATTGGTCTGATTCTGGAGCTCCAGTAGCTCCTGTTTCAGTCAAACTCTGGAACTTTCAGATGTCACTGGAGTTGATTCACAGCCATTTCTTCCCAAAATTCATCTTTTATGGCTCTCATGGGAGCAAAACCCAAATCAGCTCTATTGATACATATGGATATATATTCATGTATTAATATAAATATATGTTTGAAGTGATATTTATGACATATATTGGAATATATGATATATTTGGACAGTTCAGTGTGAAGAATGGAGAAAGGGATGGTGTTAAGCTACCCCAAAAAAAAAAAACAAAAAGGCAGATATCTGATTATTTTAGAATCCTGCCCCAAGATGATACCCCTGAATTTTCTCCAGGTCATTAGGAATTCACCTGAAAAAGGCCCCCCAAAACCATGGGTGCTGTATGAACACAATGGGGAGGACAGTGGAGAGACCCCTCCTGCCCCAGCGTGTTGGGATGGGCAGAGGTGAGGCCATGGTTGGGGGCAGCTCCCCAGCCAGGCTGTCCCTCGGTTCAAGCTGAATTTATTGGAATGACCTGCTTGGACAGGTCACTGACAGGGGCTCCGGGCCCTCGGCTGTGCAGAACCAAAGGCACTTCTTGGCTCCAGGCAGTTGTTGAACCACCCAGAGCCAAGGGAACTGCTGTTTAAAAACAAACCCCTCAAACACAGATGGCCAGAGCTGCCTCACTTAAAACACATCTTGTTTTCCCACTGGCTTTTTGGAGTTTAAATGCCAGTGAACAGATTGAGAATTGCAGAGGCATTAAAAATAAAAGATGTCTTTAAACTCGCAGCAAAAATAACTTGCAGAGAAATATTACTAAAGATCATCAGCTCATTAAAAGAGATCTTGAAGTGAAATTTCAGCTTTGCATAGTGGAAATTCAGGAGGTCTGTAATAGCTGTGGAGGGAGCTGTTATCTGGGGGGAAGGATGGGGGATTAAAGGTAGGGCAGTCTGGGACCTTTGCTATGGCTTTTAAAATGGATTTCTGCCCAGCTGGTGGCTCGATTTCCAGGGTGATGTAGAAACTCGATGCTCCCACCTTCATCCTGGCTAACAGGATTTATTTAGGAGGAAGTGAGAATATTTGAGTTCAGGTGCTTCATTTGTGGATTAAAAGTGCCCGAACACCGAAGCAACAAGAGGCAAGAGAACTGAGTGACACGAAGGTTGTCTCTTTAAAGGTTCAACTTGTTACACTTCAGAGCAAATGCTGAAGGATCAGAGCGTATATGGAAAACAAATCTAATTTTAAAATAGCAAAGACAAGCCAATAAAGCCAATCCTACCAGAGTTCCAACAGTGGAATAAAATGCAGAGCTGCGTTAACTGTTCTGAACACACAAAAACAGTATCTTGATTAAGTATATGGCCAGCAGTGGACCATAGAGAGGTGGAAGCAGTGGGTTTTCTCAGGAATTTCAGGAGTGTTTTCTGAAGGAAGAATTAACTGCACATCTGGAGTCCAGGCTGCCTGACTCTCAGGAGCTGCTGTGGGGTGACCAGGTTTGCCCAGGGAGCTTGGGGAGTCTGTGCTTGGATCCTGGGGGTCCCTCCCAACCCCAGTATGGAATTCTGGGGGTCCTACTGGGCTGGGGGTCCAGGACATGCTGT
Source organism: Grallaria varia (assembly GCA_013396735.1). Classification (NCBI taxonomy): domain Eukaryota; kingdom Metazoa; phylum Chordata; class Aves; order Passeriformes; family Formicariidae; genus Grallaria; species Grallaria varia. Next base: position 420,807 of record VWZG01003515.1, on the reverse strand, counting down.
AGGGTGGGAATTGTGCACTGTGCCTGCTGTGGTGACAGGCACAGGATCACAGACTGGTTTGGGCTGGGAGGGACCTCAAAGCCCACCCAGCGCCACCCCCTTCCACCAGCCCAGGTTGCTCCAAGCCCCGTCCAACCTGGCCTTGGACACTGCCAGGGATCCAGGGGCAGCCACAGCTTCTCTGCCCACCCTGTGCCAGGGCCTGCCCACCCTTCCAGCCAGGAATTCCTTCTTAATTGTGTCTGTTCCCTGGATGTTATTAATTCTGCATCCTGAAACTGCACCAAACGTGTTTTGTGGTACCAGTTGCCCTTTTTCAATAGCAACTTGTAAAAAACTTGATTCTCAGGCTTTCACAGTTGGCATTAAACTGCAGAATGGAGGAAAAGGTTTCCTTGGTTAAAAAAAATAAAGTGAAACATCCCTGTTTGCCTTTGGAAGGTGACACTTGGAGTGAGCACAACAATTTCCTCCCTCCACCATGCTCCTGCCATTTCAAAACTTGCCCTGTTCAAAAATCCATCTAAAATCTCATCTTTTTCCAGGTTTACCTAAAGTGCTGATTCTAACCTTGCTCTGGCCATGCTGTATTTGTTTGACTTGTGTGAACTACCACTTTAACAGGGTTTTTTATCACTACTGTGTACTTTGTGTATCAGCACAATCCAACCGTAAGCATTTATACGAGTCCTTAAAAACATACAAAGTCAGACTGAAGAATAAGCCAAAACCTGATCAGTCTGTTACACCACTTAAAAACCTCTGTGGAGGGGAGATGAACGAAGCAGCACAGGGAATAGTGGCATCCAGTTTTTTTCTGAGGAAAATCATTTATTCACACCAGTAGCTTTCTTTACAGAGTCTGGATTATTATTAGTGTGAGAAACAAAGGATTGTTATTTAACAAACAGGACTAATTTGCCAAGACAGGACAAGGCCCCCGTGGCCTTACAGAGTTTTGATGCCTCCCATGGCTCAGGGGTCAGCGGGAGCTGAGGATGCTGTTGCTTTGGGGCTGGAGGGTTTTGGGGGAGCCACAAACAGAAGTTGAGGGTCAAAACTGGGAGATGGGGCTGGAGGGGGGTACGTGTGGCAGGGGGAGCTGCACAGACTGCAAGGGCTGAGGTTGCTCTTTTTGAGGCACACAGGGTAGGATTTGTGTGTGGAAGTGAAGAACCACAGGAGGGGAAAGAGGTGGAAGGTTTGAGAAGGGATAAAAAGTGTTGCTCTGAGGAGAAACAAGTGGAGGGAGCAGGACTGAGAGATGGAGACATTGAACGGGCTGGAAATAAGGAGGGATTGAGAGAAGCAGCTCTAGATGGAGGTAACACTTTCTTCTGCTAGGGAGGAGAGCAGGACATCCTGGTCCTGGTGTGAAGGCTGTGTGCTTGCAGCAGCCAGGGTTACCTGGCTGGGATCTGAGGCTCTTGGTGGGCACAGGTTCTCAGCAGGGACATTCCCCTCCTGCCCGAGGGAGGAAAGTCTTTGAGCTGAGGGGAAAGGAGACAGAACTGTACTTAAAAACTGGTCATTTTAAGGAGCTCAGATCATAATAGGGTGCAATAAGGAGGTCTGGGTGATAAATTGAAAGATAAATATTTGTGAAAATGAAGTTAAATTCTTCTCTGAAAAACCTGGTCTAGTGTGAGGTGTCGCTGCCCATGGGAGGGGTTTGGAAAGACATGAGCTTTACTGTCCCTTCCAATCCAAACCATTCCATGATTCTATGATTTAAATATCCAGGTATGGGAGGAGTTAGTTCTGTGTCCCCATGCTGGAGGGTTGGTCTGGACTGAGGAGCTACGGGCAGCTCTGAGCTCCTGGGACAACCTCAGGGCATGGCATGTCCTGGGGAAGGGACACGTCCCCATGTCCCCAGCCATGCTGAAGGGGCAGAAGGCTGTTTCTCCCCCCGAAGGCATTGCTCTTGTCCACTGCCCTGCAGGATTCACACCCTTGACGCTGCAGCAGCAGAATGAAGGGCAGGCTGGATGGTCTTGGTTACAGGAGCCTTGCAGGCAGTGCCAGCTGCCACTTCAGGAGCATCAAAAGCAGGGGAGAGGACACCAGAAAGCAGCTCAGCCTTTGAGCAGGTTTGTCCTTCAGCCCACGCCTGGAGGGTTTGCTGGGGCAGACTGTGAACAAGCCCCTGGGGCTGGGTGAAGGGCAGGTGAAGCGCACTTGCTGCTGAACCTCTGCTCCTGCACTTGTTTGATGTAGAGGAAAACACGTTGCAAATGCAAAATAAGGTTCTTATCAGGCTGGGTACTTCAATACAGACATTCTAAATCTTTTTTCTCGGGTTGGAAACGAAGTTACTCCTTCAGGTAGAAAATAACCCCTTGGATAAAATGAAAATCAGAAGGTGCCCTGTCTCATGGCAGAGATGAAGAGCTGATACAGAATCTGCCCTTAGTCTTTCATAGGTACAATGGTTTATGTTTTTTCCAACATCATCTTTAATTTGGAGGCCAGTTTTACTCAGGCTTTTCATCTCCCCCTTTCCCTGCCCAGATGTCACTTTACCCATGAAAAAGGCATCCCACGCTTGAGGCACACGTAGGGCACGTGGCATTGCTGGGGCACAGACAGTGTGGGAAGCCCCAGTGGCCTCACTGGTGTTCACTGGGGGGTGTGTGGTAGTTGCTGGATGTTTGAAGAAGACCCCCTGTGGCCACCTGGCCGAGCAGAGCCCACCTTACAGCAAGGCAGAGTCTGTCCAGGGACGGGAACGGAGCTGGGAAGGGGCTGGAGCAGCAGGACCGGCTGGGGGGGCTCAGCCTGGAGAAAAGGAGGCTCAGGGGGGACCTTCTGACTCTGCAAGTCCCTGATGGATCCAGGTGAGTGTTGGGATCTTCTCCCAGGGAACAGGGACAGAAGGAGAGGGAACGGCCTCCAGTTGCAAAAGGGGAGGTTGCTTTCAATATTAGGATAGAAAGGGCTCTCCAGCCCTGGCACAGCTGCCCAGGGCAGGGGTGGAGTCCCCATCCCTGGTAGGATTCAAATGCCCTGTGGATGTGGCCCTTGGGGACATGGTCAGTGGTGGCCTTGGCAGTGCTGGGTTGGACTTGATGGTCTCAAAGGGCTTTTCCAGCCTCAACAATTCTATGATTCTATGACATATTTCACATGATTGGACAGATGAAGGGTCAAAAAGAGCCCTTTCTTTATTGTCTTTGCTTCTGGCAGTGTTTCTGTTGTGTTTCCATGGAAACGAGAGCGTGGTGAAGGCTTTCAGAAAGTCTCGCCTGTTGCTGTTCCACAGTGCTGGGTTTGCTTTTGCTGATGGGATGTTTTGGTTCTGTGGGGTCTCACCAGCAACACCCGGCTGGGAAGGGCATTGACCTGGGTCTGTCCTGCCTGAGGAAGCCTCTGTGCAGAGCATCTCAGCCGTGGGGCACAGCTTTGGGTCTGAGACATCAATGGGCTCCCACAGCCCCGACGGCTCTGGTGGGATTGTACCAGCATTGGAAAATACGTCAGCAGAGCTCAGGAGAATCCCACAGAACCCCAGAATCCAGAACGGTTTGGGTTGGAGGTGCCTTGCAGTCCATGCAGCTCCAGCCATTGAAACGAGAACTGTCCTCTTGTAAAGACTGGTGCTGCCAGAACAGTGATTGTTGTTAATCCAAGGTCTTCTCTTCAGCTCTCCAGCCTCGGTCCCTGCCCCAGCCTATACATAAATGTCCTTCTCACCCCTAGATTGGCACTGCTTCATGCAAACAGGGGTTTAAAATGCCACTGTTTGTGCTAATACCCATATTTTTTCCACCACTGAGGGCTTGGATGAGCAGGTCGAATGTCTGTGGCACAGTTTGCATCCAACATGATTAGAGTTTAGGTAGAAACTGAGGCATTCCCAGGACTGAAATAACACTGGAATTCTGTGAGTGATCCCTTGGCATCCTGTGAGAAGCTGTTGTTCAAAACCAGAGAAATCCTCACAATTGAAAACTTTTCAGTAATATGAATTTTCCTCATTTGCACAATACAATTTCCTCTAAAACTAAGGATTTATTTTTCAAACAAGTAAACAAAATAGGCTTTGCAGTGTATATGATGTTTGCATTTGGTAGAAAAAATGAATTTCAGTAAACTCTTGATTGGAAGATGGATAACTGACAAATCCCATACAAATACAATGCTTTAGAGCTTCAGGTACCACCTGGAATTCTTTGGGATTTTTTTCTGCTGGGCATATTTTGTGTGTTGCAGGATATTCTCATCATTCCAGGAGGCCACCTGACCTGTAGTGCCCCTCTCCTGAGTATGGGATGGAATTAATTGTCTTAATACTGTTTATAAGTTCATCCCAGGTTTCCAAGTGCATTCAGAATTCAGGTGCATGGAGGTAAACAAATTAAACCAATTGAACTTTCTTTCTGAGTACAGTTCACAGAATCATTAAGGTTGGAAAAGACCTCCAAGGTCAAGTCCACCCTGTGCTTGATCCCCTGCCTTGTCACCCAGCACTGAGTGCCACATCCAGTCATTGCATATATAATAAATTATTTCATATATAATAATTTCCCATTTAACCAGTTATTTTTTCACACACGGTAAATTATTTGCTGCTGTTGTTGTCAATTTAGCTATCGGATAACCTGGCCTTCCTCCTGTTTTCCCCAGCTGAGCACGTGGTGTTTCTGCAGCCCCATACATTCTCATTTTCACTTGGCTGTCGGATGTGCTTGCAAGGCAGAGACCCCTGAGAGCCCCCCTGCTCTGCCTGTAATTCATTCCTTTATCCCAGGGAAGCTCATCCAGGGAATGTCCACTGCCATGTCTGGTGCAGCATGATGAGAGCTGTGTGGACATGTATACACATATAAATACAGGTGTCTACAAATTTATCTATATCCATAAAACCATATGAGAGGGTCAGACAGTCAGACTGGGTGATCTTCAGAGGTTCATCACAACCCCATCTATGGTGTGATGTCCCTCCCTAGTCGTTATGCCTTTGTCCTCCAGGATGACCCCTCTGTGCTTTGGTGGAAGCCTTGCTGCTTAACATGTAAAAATCATAGAATTACAGAATCACTTGGGTTAGAAAAGCCCTCCTAGACCATCAAGTCCAACCATCCCCAGCCCTGCCAAGGCCACCACTAATCCATGTCCCCAAGTGCTACATCCACAGGGCTTTCAAACCCCTCATGGGATGGGGTGTGCCAGAGCTGGACAGCCCTTTCCATGGAGGAATTTTTCCAAATATTGAAAGTAAATCTCCCCTGGCACAGCTCGAGGCCGTGTCCCCCTGTCCTGTCCCTGTTCCCTGGAGCAGAGCCTGATCCCCCCAGCTCCCCCTCCCATCAGGAGCTGCAGAGAGTGATGAGGTTCCCCCCAGGTCTCCCCATCTCTGCACTAAAGCTCGTGGTCTAAGACTTCAACACCTGTTGATTATAATATAAGAGGTAGTATCATAACCTCTCCTGTGGTTAATTAAACAGTTATAACGATTTTATGCTTTTATTATCAGAGGAATGGTTTTAAACTCTGTGTGCCAGGTAATCCAAAGTCATTGCAGTACAGAGCTGCATTGGTGTCAAGACAGAAATAAAAGAATAAAAACATCTGCTTAGAATTTTTTTTAATTAATCTTGGATCTGTTCTTTGGATCATTTATTCTTAATAGCTGCTTATTTGATTAGAAAGGTTACTTGGTGTGTTGCCCAGGAATGCACTGGTGGTTGGCACTTACAGGGGATAAATTAGATATGGGATTATCCTGCTTTCTCTGAGTTCAGGGAGTTGTGTTGGGGTTTGCTTTATTTTTGTTGTTTGCATGTTTTTTTCCCTAAATTTCCCTGTCTTGTTTAGTCTGTAATGCCTGTTGCTGTAATTGGAGCCTTGGCTGTGTCAGGGCACAGCTGTGGGTGAAGCCTCCGGTTCTGAATACAAATGGTCACTCCCCACTCCATCATCGATTTGCATGTGCAAACAGTGATTTCCATATCAATGGACCAGAGTCAGCTCTGGGTTCCTGATGGCTGATTTAAGTTGTAATTATTCAGAACAGAAGAGAAGGTGTGTGACTAGCAAATGCAGCTTGGTTTTGTGTGTGATTTCTGGAGCTGTATAGGCAGGTGCTTTCATGGAAATACTCTCAGGAAATGACTCAAATCCAAAGATAAGCAGTACTTAGGGAATGCCTAATTAATAACTGCAATCATAATATTTTGGTCAAAATATTAAGGGAGGCCTCGTTAAGGGAATGCAGATGCTCATGTTTAGGCTGGCTTGGCTGCAGGAGAGCCAAATCTGTCAGAATAAAAAGTTTCTGCAAGAGCTTTGACTGCACTTGGAAAGTATTTAAACTGCAAGTGGTGCTTGTGCATCAGTGGAACTGGTGGTTATTGCCCCAAAATGGGAACAGGGTCACCCTGCAGCAGGTTGCAGGAGGGTCGGGGTACTGTGACATGGTGGGGTGGGGAGGTGTCATTGCTGAATGCATGTTCTCCAAAGCTGACCCAAGCTCCATTCCCCCTCTCTGTGGCCTGTCCAGCTGTCATTACGCTGTGGGAAAGCTGGACACGAGAGTCCCCTGCCCACCCTTTGGTGACAGTGCCCCGGCCCCGGAGCTGCCCCTGTGGGATCTGCACACCTCCCACCTCCCTGCAGTCTCTGTTTCCAGCTTCAGGCTCATGTTATCAGGGAAATACTCCTTGTGACATGTTTGGTGGCCACCAAGGGGCCCATGTGATCAGGGAAATACTCCTTGTGACATGTTTGCTGGGCACCAAGGGGAACCGATGCCCATCCCAACAATCATTTCAAAAATACTCCTCGTGCTTCTGGAAAATAAATTCTTTATGTGCTGCTCAGTGAGGCTGGCTGGAGAAGAGATCTGTTCCCTCAAGGTAACAGCACACCGTTGGTTTTAGCTCCTTAGACTGAAGGAATCCTTGTGGAGTACCTGCTCTGGACAGCTGCACTCCCAGGCACCACGGTGTCTTCTTTCCTAGAATTGTGCTGGAGCGGGTTTGGGGTGCCTGTCCTGACAGGGGTTTAGTTTCGAAGGATGGGAGAATAAGCTCTGAATTTTGAGTTGGTTTTGAAAGCCACCTGATATTTCTTCCCAATATCCCATCAAAATCTCCCCTCCTTCAGCTTAAGGCTATTATTGCCATTTAGAAGATACTTTTCTGAAAATTCCCTGTGCTCACAAACCATTTCTCTTCAGGAGAGGCCTGGCAATGCCTCCTGTGTCCCCCCCAGGCTGTGGCAGCAGAACAGGTTCAGGCACAGAGAGGTGCAGAACGTTCTTCAGATAGAAGATCAATCCACTGATGGCTGAGGATATTCTCCACACACCTCTGAGGAGCTGCTGTGCCAGGGGTTTCTCTGGGCACACTTGTTAGGGACTGTCACGGGCTTCAGATGGAGAAGATAATTATATTAGGATAATTTATTTATTTCCTTGCTAATCACAGGCAATTTGCCATGGTTTTAATAACTATCACTTGTCATTTCAGACTCCAGGAAAGTAATGTAGAGGAACAGATAAGAACTTTATCTACTAATTCAATATATCCCATGCCTATTATCTCCTTTGTGGCAAGACTTGTGTAATGTGAAGTATTACAGTGTGACTAGAAGACTCCATAGAGCCATTAGAATTAATTTCTATCAACAGCTTTGTACTGAGCTTTTTGGGGAAAAAAAAATCCTGGAAGAACAGGAACAAAGTATTTTGTGGTCCAGGTTTCAACCAACATTTCTAAGTGGTATTAATAATTTTCTACTCCGTCTTGTGGCTCCTATAAAGAGCTTTATGTGCATTGTCATGGGACACACAACTGTCCCTATTCTGTTGATCTCCCAGACAATTTAACATAAACGCACATGGAGAGAGAGAATTTTTTTCTAGTTAAGTGTTAACATGGCTGTTTTGCATTAAGGTCTATGAAGAAGGGGCAAGGAAATGGAGAGAAAAAAAATAAGAGTTATTTAAAAATAACGAAACTGAAACATGGATGTAATGACACTTGTTTATTTAGCACTAGGGCTACCTAAAAACCTAAGCCTGGTTTTTAAATGCCATTGGATAGAGCCAGGAGATACCAAAACTGAAAATATTTATAGTTTCCATTTGATGTTATTTTCCCTTTAACAAACTGTAGATGTGCTCCACGATTTTGGGTGAAGGATGGTTCTTTCTATGTGAAGGTCCTACCTAGGGATAAACCACAGGCCATTATCTTTCCCTGGTGAATTATAAAGACCCTCCCAGCCCTGCAATGTACCCCTGGTAGCCCAGTTCTCTGCCAGCACTTGTAACCACCCCTGGCTTTTGCTGGTACTCACAAAAGTGCTTTTCCCCTCCCCTGTGCTTTAGGCAGGAAATTTTCCTCTCCTGCCTCAGAGAGCCAGTTCCTGGGGTGGTTTTTTCCCACCACTTTTCCTGTTTTCCTGTTGTTCTAGTGTAGTGTGCGAGAGCTCAAATCAGTACAGTCAGCGTGGTCTGTGTGGGATGACACAGAGCACTGACCTCTGTGGACAGTCCATTGCACTGACATTGCCCAAACCCTCCTCTTGGGGTGTTTCCTGTCCCTGGAGGTCAGAAATGACACAGCCTGTAAAATATCCAACTTTGGGAGAGCAGGTTTGGGTGTGCTGGACCAGCTCCTCTGGGTGATGGTGGCATTCGGTGGGATGGTGCTGGTGTCCCAACACAAAGAGTGACCATGGAATCACAGAAGGGTTTTAAAGCTCATCTCATTCCACCCCATGCCATGGGCAGGGACACCTTCCACCAGCCCAGGGTTGCTCCAAGCCCCGTCCAACCTGGCCTTGGACAGTCCCAGGGATCCAGGGGCAGCCACAGCTTCTCTGCCCACCCTGTGCCAGGGCCTGCCCACCCTCCCAGCCAGCAATTCCTTCCCAATATCCCACCTGACCCTGCCCTCTGGCAGTGGGATCCCATTCCCCCTTGTCCTGTCACTCCAGACCTAAACAGTCTCTCTCCATCTTTCTTGGAGCCCCTTCAGGCACTGGAAGGCCACAGTGAGGTCACCCCAAAGCTTCTCTTCCCCAGGCTGGACAATCCCAATTCTCTCCCAGCAAAGCTGCTCTGTCCTCTGATCACCTCCACAGCAGGACAATATGATGGGGAATGGAGGAGGATGGGGCTGGGAATGTTTTGCTGTGTGTGACACTGGCAGGATCAGGATGGGTCCCCTCTCCAGCAGGCACAGAGTTGGAACTAATAGGAAGCAATGCCTTTCTGAAATGGATCAAATATGGAAATCAAAGGGGCAAAGTTAATTGAAAAGGAATGTGACAAATGAGCTTTTTAATGAGTTGGAAAGGCTTCCTCACTTGCTATGTGAACAGAAAATAGAAGGAAAAAAACATAATTTGCATTTTCCCAATCATGAGATATAAAGCACAATTCTGCAAATACCTGAGGACAAACAGTGTCAGTTTTGGATTAGTGGGTGATGATACAATTGTTATTAAAAGTGTGCTTTGTGGGGCTGCATGACAAATTTTCGACCCAATATTCCTGCAGGTATTTTTATGCATACTGAGCAGCAAAGAAAACACAGAACTTTATTTTTCTTCCCTTTTTTTTTTTTTCATAAAAACCCATTTTGCCCACTGGTGTTCAGTGGCTGTTTCTGTGAGCAGCAAATACAATTATTTTGACTGCTATCACTGAAAAGCCACTAACAGGCTAAATTTGCATATGACACGGCACCCACTAGAAGTAATTTTGCATGTACTTATCAGACAATTAGGTGATTCTTGTGCTGAGCCAAACCAATATGAGGAGAATAAACTTTTAAGTGATATTAAGACTGTGAGTAACAGTGCTGGTTATTCCCTCAGCTCCGGTGTCCTTTCAGTTCCAGTTATGTGCAAATCTAGCGGCTGCAATAATTCCTGAAGAATTAGTTTTGTACAGTTTGTTCCAGGTTCCAGGTTGGCTCATTTTCCTCCTGGAACATCTGTGGCCCTCTCTGAATTTGCCCAGATATATTTTTCAAATTACAGCTTCAGAGATGCACAGCACGTAAATCTAGTTTGCATATTTCTCTGAATAATGTAGCAAGGCCCTTAATTATGCATCCATGCAGGTAATGGAGCTAAATATAGAAACACTCCTCTTGAGGTTTATCCTGGGGAGGTGCCACTGAAACCAGTTACTTTTAGCTGAGGATCTGCCCTGGAAATGATCAAACCTTTCCATTGCAGAAGTAGGACCTTTGAAGCTTCCAGGAATACACCTGTAATTGGGTGGTTCTTGCAGGAGTTCAGATGCTCCATATGTTAGATCAGAGGAAAATCCCCTTAATTCAGCCCATTGCTGGGACTTGAATGGACAGTTTTTCAAGTTTTGGGGCACTGAAGCAGATTGTGGGGGACAAGCACTCCCTGGAAATGTGGCCTTGCCCTTCCCATTCCATCCCTGTTTCCATGCCACGCCATGCCACGCCATGCCATGCCATGCCATCCCATCCCATCCCATCCCCTCCCATCCCATCCCATCCCCTCCCATCCCATCCCATCCCCTCCCATCCCATCCCATCCCCTCCCATCCCATCCCATCCCCTCCCATCCCATCCCATCCCCTCCCATCCCATCCCATCCCCTCCCATCCCATCCCATCCCCTCCCATCCCATCCCATCCCCTCCCATCCCATCCCATCCCCTCCCATCCCATCCCATCCCCTCCCATCCCATCCCATCCCCTCCCATCCCATCCCATCCCCTCCCATCCCATCCCATCCCCTCCCATCCCATCCCATCCCCTCCCATCCCATCCCATCCCCTCCCATCCCATCCCATCCCCTCCCATCCCATCCCATCCCCTCCCATCCCATCCCATCCCCTCCCATCCCATCCCATCCCCTCCCATCCCATCCCATCCCCTCCCATCCCATCCCATCCCCTCCCATCCCATCCCATCCCCTCCCATCCCATCCCATCCCCTCCCATCCCATCCCATCCCCTCCCATCCCATCCCATCCCATGCCATCCCATCCCATTTCCCAATCCCTACTCTGCACGAAGGCATGTGAGAGAAGGGGCATCATTTCTCGTGCCCCAGGTCTCCATTGGTGTCTGTCCCAGCCAGTTTGTCATTATTTCTGTCTTTCAAAAATTCAATGATTGGACAAGGGGGAGCCTAAACTTTGCTGATCTTTGACTGTCCTTGTATCTCCTGTGCTTTGAAACCTTGAATCCACCTTTTTATGATGAAAAGCAGCACTTTGACTCTCCTCAGTTCATGCTCTGTACCTCGAAGTCCCCATTCATCTCACGTTTCTGTTCTGAGATGACATGGGGGAAGCGCTGAGATGTCAGGAGTAGTTGCTTTGTTGTTAATGCGTGCCCAGCCCTGTTGTTGAGTAACTCAAAATTAAAATTCAAGCTTGCTTAGAGAGCCAAGCTCCCAGCTATCCCAAATCCCCTCATTAAACTTTCATGCTACCAACTGGAATAGGTTTTGGCAGGGAACTGGAATTCTGCACAAGTCCAGTTTTGCTTTTCCCTCCATAAGTGTTAAAATATAGATGCAGTTTGACATTAGCAGGGAAGATCCACAAGTAATATTGATGTGAGAAGCCAGCCAGGAAGCAGGTCCTGCTGCTAAGAGGGTGAGTGGGTGGCCTTTATATTAATGTAATAAAGTGTTGGCTTCATGTGTAATTTAAGATGAATGAATCACTTAGACTCACGACTTGGAGTTAAACCTTCTGGTTGGGTGGGGTTGGCTTTCACTTGACCTTTCAGATCCAGTTCTCTAGTTTGTAACCCAACACAAACAGCTCCTGGCACAGAGAGGTGGCAGCAACATATCCCCTTAAATGAAGATTTCAAGTTTTCAAACATCACTGTCATCCTGCCAGTTTAGAAGCAGGTTGGGAGCTGCTTCCTTTGAGAACACAAACCCACGTCAGGCTCCTGGCAACTCTGTGGGGGTGTTTCTGGCTCTGTAGGCTTTGCTGTGACTCAGGCTACTGTTTTGGGATTCAGACAATTTTTGGTGACCCTGCTACAGCTCACAACTCTCCAAATGATTAGCAACAAACAAGGAACAAATCTACTGAAACTCAGGCTTCTCAAAGATCCCCCTCTAGTAAATCTAGAAACGTATCAGATGGATTTCTCACAGGACAGTCTCTGCCAGGCAATATTGCTCGAAAGAGGTGTCTGAGCTAGAAACCAGCTCTTACTTGCTGGGACATATGCTTGGACATTTGGGACATGTGTACTTGGACGTCTGGGATGTGTTTGGGTGTCCATCCTCAATTTTATTTCCATATCCTACCTTTTAAGACTTCTCCTCCCTGTGATACCATTCTGAGCTGTCCCAGAGCGAGGCCTGATCCCTGCAATGTGTTCTGGCCAATGCTTCCCAAAAAAGCCAAATGTTGTTGTGCTTTTGGTCTCTTTTTAGTGCAGACTTGCTGATTAGTATTTTTAGCAATAATGATTCAGCAGCGTCTCAGACCTTGCAGAGCCATTTGCATGCTGTCCATCCGACCCCAGCATGGGCAAGCCCAGCTCGGGGCTTGGCTTTCCTTTCCTCCTTCAAATCCCGTAACTGAATCCTCCTGTCAAGGAGATTTAATGGGCAGCTTGTGGCTTGTGAGCTGTAAGGCCACTGAGGGAAATCTCGTGTATCTGTAAAACCTCAGTGTGGCAAAGCCATGGAGAGATTCCTGCCTAGAGCAGCTCCTGCCCGACAGGCACTGGCTCCTCTGCTGGTCTGAGCAACTACAGAGAAATCTGTTCCAATAACCAAAGAGAGGGAGAAGGCAGTGCCACCGCTGGGCCAGGCCCTACCCCGGCTAAATCCATTATCCTGGGAGGACTGCATCGATCTGCCCCTGCTCGGGATGTGGTTTCTCCTTCCCTTGGTGGTCCTGGATTCCCTCTGTAGGGTGAGCTGATGGTTGTGCCCCCCAAGCCCCTGGGAATGCAGGGGGAGCCCTTTGGAGGAGACAGGACGTGTGAGGGTCTTTATTGAGGGTAAAGCACTGACACCGCTTCAAACAAAGCTGGCAATCTGCAAATGGAGCGAAGAACTCAGAGAATCAGCTGCTTCCTTACAAAATGAGGTGTTTAGCCATTTATTATTTACAAATAATTAGGGGAAACAAATTGCTTCTTAATCAGTTCAACTGCGTACTTTTCAAAGTAATTTTTTTGCCATCAGAGCCTGAAGCGTGTGAATGTTCCCTTATTCCCTCTCCCACGATGTGTAAGACTTTTCCTTTTCTGGGTGCCCTCTGGAAAGGAACAAGGTAATGTAAGCTCTGATAGCAGTTGTAGATGGAGCCCCGGGACTATGCCCTGCTGTGCTCTGACTCATCGTTTCACAGGTTTGCTGAGGGTTTATTTGGATATCTCAGATCTTTGGGAAGGATGTGGGTTGTCTGCTTTGCAGGAGGTAAAGATTAACACAGGAATTTGCAGTCTCATGAGCTGGAATTCTACAGGCAGTATAGAATGCAGTGTGAAGTCCAAGTAACCAGTCGGCGGGGAAGGTCCTTCCCTGGGCCAGGAGAGGATGCTGAGGTGGGGCAGGGCTGTAGGGTATTGCCCCAAGGTCTCTCCTGCTGCTGCAAGGCAGAGGAATGGGAGCTGTCGCTGTGTCAGTCACCCTGGAGCGGTGAGGGGCATCAGGTTCCCAGAGCAACAGAAATGCATAGGCTGGAAAAGCCCTCAAGAACATCGAGTCCAACTGTTCCCCAGCCCTGCTAAGGCCACCACTGACCATGTCCCCAAGTGCCACATCCACAGGGCTTTTCAATCCCTCCAGGGATGGGGACTCCACCACTGCCCTGGGTAGCTGTGCCAGGGATGGACAACCTTTCTGGTGATGGAATTTTCACCAATATCCACCTGCCCCTGCCCTGTCCCAGCCTGAAGCTGTTCCCTCTCCTCCTGTCCCTGTTCCCTGGAGAAGAGCCCAACCCCTCCCAGACCCCCTTCTGGCAGGGAGTTGGGGACAGCAAGAAGAGAGCTGGAGAGGAACAGGGGACAAGGGATGGAGGGACAGGACACAGGGAATGGCTTCCCACTGTCAGAGGGCAGGGAGAGATGGGATATTGGGAAGGAATCCTTCCCTGTGAGGGTGGGCAGGCCCTGGCACAGGGTGGGCAGAGAAGCTGTGGCGGCCCCTGGATCCCTGGAGGGTCCAGGGCCAGGTTGGATGGGGCTTGGAGCAACCTGGGCTGGTGGGAGGTGTCCCTGCCCATGGCCGGGGGTGGGATGAGATGGGCTTTAAGGTCCCTTCCAGCCCAAACCATTCCATGATTGTGGGATGTCATGTGTCTCAGGAGAAGGTCCAATGTGAGGTGGGGGGGGTCAATGCCCACCCACAGCAGGTGTGTGGTGGGACTTGGTGCCCTTCCCTGCCAAGTTGGCTCCTTCTCAGCTGCTAATAGTGAAATTAGGGTGGGCTGAGCTCCTGCCCTGACAGACAAACACAATTTCCATCCAATAAAGACAAATGACACACTTAAAGCACTAATGTGCAGGAATCACGCCCACGCACACACGATCCTTCTTTGTCTACCTTGTAAAATTAAAGCTCTGTGTGTATTATAATACTCCGGGTGCACTTAGTGCTGGAAATCTTTGTGTTTAAGGCTCATCCATCTTCGCTGAGTCAAGCAGGCGTTTGCAGTGAGGGGTTTTGTTGGAGTTCTGGAGAGTGCAGGTTTGGGAAATGTCCATAGTGGAATTGCAGGTCAGAAGCACAAAGGTGATAAAAACCTGTTGAAAAAAAATCCCATTAATAAAAGTAAAACTGAGACAAATTTGCTGATTTCTATGCAAAATTTTCCATGTTTCTATATGTGTGCTACAAGGTTTTAGTTTCTTTGTTGGACATGCCGGAGGGCTCTCTGCTGGTACCAGACCTTGAAAGGGCATGGACTCTACAGGGACCACTCTTGAGCACTGGGGGCTGCCCACCCATCCCTGGTCACCCAGATTTTGGACTCTCCCTGGCTGTATCTGCTCCCCACTGATCACTGTCTTTGCTCCAGGTGGGGCCGTGTGCTCCCATGGGTTCATTCTGGTTTCTGGGCTCCCACTCCACTCTGTCAGCCCCCAGAGGTATTTTTCCATTGAATTTATTCATTTGCAGAGGGAAGAATATGACTCAAAATTATCAAATATTGCCTGTCAGTGACCCAATAATGAATTATTTTTCGAAGTTTACCCTTGGAATTTTTTTCTGGCGCCTCACAGACAGACCTGGGAATGCCAGGGAGTTGGGAAGGAGCCCTTCAGCAAACACACCCTTATCCAGGCAGCAGATGGTCTGGCAGGTCCCAGTGCTGAGAACTCCCAGGGCACCTTTGGTTCTGGTTTCTCAGAACACGACTGAGCCTTTGGCAGAGCTGTGGGGCACGGGGAATGCTGCACGTGGAGATCCCTCTGCAGCTCAGCCTCCTCCTGCAATCAGCCTTTGTTGGGGCTCTGCCCCTCTCCCGTCTTTAATAAAACATTTTTCCTGTGTGCTGTGGTTTCCTTTGGACAAGACTCTGTGTCCTCTGGTGCTCTGGCTCTGCCGGAGGCACGTTGGGAAATGGGAATTGGCTGCAGCTCCAGCAGTTCCCGATGCAGGAGCATCTCCCCCACCCTGTCTCTGGCTGAGGGCTCAGTGTCTGTTTAAACTTCCATCAACATAAAATCAGCACAGTAAATTTGTAATAATCTGCATGTCATTAGCACATTTTAATTGTCAGGGCTTTGTGAACAAAAGGCTTCTGAGCACAGACATATTTCAGGGTTGGATTTACAGTGAACAGCCTTAAATATTGTATCTCAGTTTAGAAATATTTTTTTATTTTAAATGACAGATAATTCCCTGATGGTTCATCCAAGTAGGAGGAGAGTACAGGCCCATAAGTCTGAGGTATGTCAATTAAATGGATGATTTTATACCACGGTGTATTTATTTGTATAGATCAAACAGTTATTGAATGTCTGTACTGGACAGAAATAAAACTGGATTTAAAATACATAAATTTACAAGTGAAAAATATGGAGAAATCTCATAATTTGGACTATTTTTTTTTCTCTGCTGTTTTCTACAATTGGGACGATACAAGCTTTCAGCCATCAATTGTAATATTATAGCTGGTATAGGAACTGAGGAAAAAAAATGCCAGAGAAGATCAGGGTTTCTGGGCTGATGGCAGTAGCAGGTAAAGCCTCCTGGGTGTTTGGAGGCTGTGGCGTCATCTCGGCTGCTTTCAAACCCTCTGCTTTCGCTTTTCTGTATCAAAATCAAACCCCAAAAGTTTTGCCTTATGATACAAGACCCTTTCCAGAGCCTGCTCCCCAAAGCTCTGGCTCGCAAGCAGCACTTCTGCTCCTCTGGCTGGCTGGGCATTTCTCTCTTCTTTCTGTGCAGGTTTTTAGCATTTCCTTTAGTTTTATTTTGCAAAGCTAATGCAGAAAAGCACAATGGAAGGTGCTCACTGAGAGACTGAGAGAGCTGGGGGGGCTCACCTGGAGAGGAGAAGGCTCCAGGGAGACCTGAGAGTCCCTTCCAGTGCCCAAAGGGGCTCCAGGAGAGCTGGAGAGGGACTGGGGACAAGGGATGGAGGGAGAGGACACAGGGAATGGCTTCCCACTGCCAGAGGGCAGGGTTAGGTGGGATATTGGGAAGGAATTGCTGGCTGGGAGGGTGGGCAGGCCCTGGCACAGGGTGGGCAGAGAACCTGTGGCTGCCCCTGGATCCCTGGGAGTGTCCAAGGGCAGGTTGGACGGGGCTTGGAGCAACCTGGGCTGGTGGGAGGTGTCCCTGCCCATGGCAGGGGTGGCACTGGCTGGGCTTTGGGGTCTGGGATTCCCAGTGGAGGTGCCCTCAGAGCCCCAACCCCTGCCTGCTCTCTGGAAAAGCCCTGCTGGGCTGCCCAGGCAGGCTGGGCTCAGACAGGTGACCTGTTTGGGTGGCCCACTGATACCCAAAGAGGCCCCTCATTGCCCCCTGTGTATCCTGAAGGAAAGGGCTGCTCTGGACTCCTTGGCATTCACTCCCGAGCTGGGCCAGGTCCTTTATCCAGGGTCAGCCTGGGCATTGCAGGGAGATGAAGAGCTGCAGGTCTGGCTGTGAGAAGCTGTAACTTTAGAGGCGGTGCTTTGGGGCAGTGTCCAGGTCCTGCTTGTGGCTCTTGGGATGGGAATATCAGGGGAGACATTCAGGGGTGGCACAGAGGCAAAGGGGGACACTCCACCCCTGCAGGGCTGGACAGCCCTTTCCAGAAGGGATTTCCCTTGCTGTCCAACCTGAACCTCGCTGGGTAACCTGAGGCAGTTACAGGCTGTGCCTGTCCCCTGGAGCAGAGCCCATCCCGCCCTGGCTCCATCCTCCTCTCAGCTGTGGGGGGGTCAGGTGGGATGCTCAGAGGCAGAAAGGGACTGGACTGGGCGCTTCAGCCTCCACAGAGCTCGTGTGACCTTGGCCCTGGCTCAGGAACAGGCCAGCTGAGTGTCACAAAGTGAGGCACTTTCTGGAAATTGGGTGGGCACGTCCAGGAACGTACGTCTTAAATGAGATTAAACCCGCTGTTTATCTCAGAGCTGCAAATGTGACAAGAGTTATCTGCTGAGTCGATTGGAATCTCTCATGTCTGACACTCAGCTGTGTATCCTCTCCATTCTCAGACTACCTCATTGTCCTCTGCTAGATTTATGACACAAAGACACCTCCTATCTGCCTGATGGCTGCTTTGTGTGTTCTGATACCCAACTGGAATAGATGAGTAGGTTTAATAAGGAGCTGAATGTATCACCACAGAGGAGCCAAGGGATGGCAGCTGAGGAGCACAGGGAACCTGGGAGAAAGGGCTTGTCATCTGCTCAGGATGGCCTGGGAATGGGGCTGTAGGACAGAGGTGCAGATGAACACAGACACCTGCACCAACCACCCCTGCTGCCCCAGAGAACAGCCTTGTGCTGGTCACAGTGGCTGTGGGACCACTTTCCCGTGATCATATGGACTGATAATATCATAGAGTAGGGTAAAAATAACCTTTGCACAATGGTGTAAATATAATACTGATTGGAAAGCAGGTCTTTGCTCCAGGTGTGAGAGCAGTGAGAAGTTAATCCAGTAAAAGGAAAGCATGTTGAAAAGCTGGCACTTTCAGATTTGGGATTACAGGACACTTAAAACTCGATTAAAGCTTCAGGCTGATGTCGAATATGTTGCCTATTGACTTCAAGGGGAAGAGAGTACATCCCTTATAGACATCCAGAATTTTATGTAATTAATGAACAATGTTTAATTAGAAATGATAGAATCCCAGGATTGTTTGGGTTGGCAGGGTCCTTAGAACCCATCTCATTCCAATCCCTGCCATGGGCAGGGACACCTTCCACTAGACACAAATGTAAATGAATGGAGTGAAAACAAATACAGTTGGTACTTGGAGAGCAAATAATTTCAAATAACTGATTGTTATTGCAAGGTGTGCTCTTGAGTCACCCGAGGTCTCAGCACCCTCCTGGGTCATGTTGGTGGCTCTCTGTGCTGGTTGCAGCATTTACACAGAGTCTGGTGGGTCATTAATTCCCTTCTGCTCTGCTGGAAATAGAGATCAGCATCAGGGACCCCAAAATCCGTGGTGTCCCTGGAAACATTTGGATGGAGGCAGGAGCAGTTTCCAACACCCCACCTGAGGCCAAGAGAAACTTTGATTGTTCCTGCTTTACTCTCCAAATACCAAAACAGTGAAATTAAATCATAGTTTAGGTTGGCCCAAGAGGAAATCTGTTCAGGTTTCTTACAGAAACAAAACAAATGTTTTTTTTCTTTTGCAGCATTTTAAGAAAAGCAGGAAATCAATGAAAGGGAAATTCTGAGCTTAAGAACCATTTGAAAAAACCCCAACAACCCCCTCGCAGCTTTCCCATTACTTTCTTAGCAATCCATTTTTTAATCAATTGTTGACCCTTAACCAAGATGTTTTTGTACCTCCTTTAAACATTTTCTCTGCCTGAGGTTTCTACTTCATGAATATGTTTCTATTTCATCTTTGAGCATCCTTTAAAAAGGGGGAATCTCTGAGGAATTTGGGCACTGCCACCCTCCCTGGGAGGGTGGGCAGGCCCTGGCACAGGGTGGGCAGAGAAGCTGTGGCTGCCCCTGGATCCCTGGGAGTGTCCAAGGCCAGGTTGGATGGGGCTTGGAGAAACCTGGGCTGGTGGGAGGTGTCCCTGCCCATGGCAGGGGGTGGAATGGTTTGGGCTTTAAGGTGCCTTCCAACCCAAACCATTTTTGGATTCTATGATCCTCCACCCTCCTTGGAGCCAAGCAAATTAGAGATGCCCATAACAGCTTTCCATCCTCTGCCCCCACAGGCAGTGTCTGCTTTTTCAAGAGCCCAAGTCAGGAGGTATTCCCATCTCCAGGCTGTTCTGCAGTGCTCAGTGGGAAGGACCATCACTGGCTGTGCTCCCAGCCAGCAGATCCTTTGCCCCACACTGCCCAAGGTCCCTCCTGCTGTCCCCACACAGGGCTGGCTGCTCAGGGGCTTTCCCTGCTAAAAAAACGTAATTCTTTCTTTGGCGTACTCTGAGGGAAAACATATCAGTACTGGTATAAAATCTTCTGAGATTTTTCCCAAAAGAAAGCTCTTACAAATAGATTTTCCAATATTTCTGATGGTGGGAGAGATTTGGAGGCTGAGGAGTTAGTGAGGGTACAGTGCACCGGGAGGATAAATGGATAAGGAATTATTGAGGGCCATTGTGGGTCTATTGATGTTTCCTGAGTCTGTGTGTACAGACAATCACTGGGGGCCACTCCACGCCAGTACCAACAGTGCAGTGCACACCTCCCTCCTCCATCAAACACTCCTCCCAGGGTCAGCCACGGAGCCAGCCCCGCCAACACGGACTTCAGCAGGCAGGAGGCAGCTGCAAAACAGACTCCCTGGGCATTCCGATTTTCTTGTCTCATCTTCAGACAGTAAACACCATGAAATGAGAACAGCCCTGCATGAACTTTAACTGAATCACCTCTTCCATGATACAGAACTGTCCCCCTCACTGTACAATACAGAGATGATCCATCCTGCTCTCCTCATCCAGGCATTTCCAGTGCAGTGTCTCACCTGCAGGGAGACAATTGCTGTTCCTAGAAAGCAGCTTGATTTTTGTGGTGTGTTTCAAGAGTTTATCATAGAATCATAAAATGGCTTGGGCTGGAACGGACATGAAAGCCCATCCAGGCCACCCCCTGCCACGGGCAAGGACACCTTCCACCAGCTCAGGGTGCTCCAAGCCCCGTCCAACCTGACCTGGGACACTCCCAGGGATCCAGGGGCAGCTGCAGCTTCTCTGCCCACCCTGTGCCAGTTTGCTCATTTGAACAGTAATATTAAACCTCATCACTGCCTAATACTGCTCAGAGCAGAAGCCAAGAGATGTGTTTGGACACTTGGCTGCAGTGACCCACCCCATGTTCCATCTGTCCCAGCCTTCCTCTGCTCCTGGTATGAGGCCCCTCCATTCTGTGCCTGATTGTAAAGGAGCAGGGTCAGATCCGTTGTCAGATTGGGCCAGCCACATAAAACAGACTCTCCCAGTCATTCCAGAACTCTGTGGCAGCAAGAGAAGCAATTCAGCTGTGTGGTACCCTTCGTACCATGCTGTTCCCCACCACAGAAAACCCAGCACAGGATTCTCCTCATTATTCTTACAGAAGTGAAATTTATTCTATTTGCTTAATATTTGATGTAGGCTTGTTCTATAGAAAGATTTGATAGCAGCATTTATTGTGATTCTATGGATTAGGTGAAAATACAAAGACATGATATTCAGATACTTGGAAAGACATTTAGGCAGGAGACAGCTCTGACTGGGAGACTATTTAAGCCAATTTTATTTGGTTTAACAACTAGAGAGCCATGCAGGGAGCAAATTTAAACAAACTCATCAAATTCAGGGGAGCTCCATCACCCTCCCATGGGAATGTTTTGCAGGGGAGGTACCAGCAGTGCTCAGCCACCTCCACCACCCAAACTGCTCCTCCTTCTGCTGCCTCCACACATTTCCTACCCAAATAACACACCCTGCTCTTAATGCCACAAGAAAACAGCTTTCATGGAGAAGAATTGCTGGGATTGGTGATTCTTTGCACATTGTGATGATGCTGTGGAGGCCCAGATGATCCCTGACACAAACACTGAACTGCCCCTGGAGATGTGACAGCTTTGAGTGATCAGTGTGCTGAAAGGCCAACATTATGTTTTATTAAACCTGCTGAAAAGTTTATGGGCTCGCTCCCATCGAGGCTTTTCCCCTCTAACTATGTCTCTTCCCTCCTCCTGAGTGCACTCTGTCACTTACAGAACATTTGCTGAGAGAAAGGGGATTTTATAGGTAATTTTCTTTGTTGTACCATTAATAAAACAAAACAGTGCAAATGACTTAATGCACTTACACAGCTGAACACCGAGGAATCCCCAAAGCATCTCTAATTAAACTGGAGTTTCTTAGGAGGTTTGAGTGGTGGGATTTGGTAGCCATTTCTTAGGGAAAAGCTTGTCAGAAAGCAAGTAATGCCCTACAATACAGTGTCTTCATGTTTCAGTGGAGGACTTTTTAGGCTGAGGCTCCTAATGGAAGGTTTTCAGCATGTTTTACGAGAGGAACAAGCACATTTGGCAGGGAAGGGTGCGAAGGCGAGCCCCTGCAGCACTGCCTGCATGCCCAGCCGTGCAGCAGAAGGTGTGCTGGGTGCACTGGGCTGGTGTGCACAGGAGGTGCTGGGCTGGTGTGCACAGGAGGTGCTGTGCTCCAGCCCCCCAGCCCTTGCCAGGCCTCCCACCCACGCTCCCTGGGCACCCTCACACCGCCTGTGAGCCCAAGCTGTGCAAAGAGCCCAGAGCTGATCCCCGTGTGGAGCCAGAGCCGGGGGCTGTGCATGTGGGAGTGCTGGATTTGTGCTCTCCGCTGGAGCCGCGCTGCTCCCAGGGCCCAGGCACTCCGGGAGCTCCGGTTCTCCAAGCTCTTGTGTTCTCCACAATCCACTCATGGTGGGCTGGGACCTGCTGTCTGGGTGTGCCCTGGGAGATGCTGTTGGGTGTGCCCTGGGAGATGCTGGTCTGGGAGATGCTGGTCTGGGGGTGCCCTGGGAGATGCTGGTCTGGGAGATGCTGGTCTGGGAGATGCTGGTCTCGGTGTGCCCTGGGAGATGCTGTCTGGGAGATGCCCCAGGAGGTGCTGGTCTGGGGGTGCCCTGGGAGATGCTGTCTGGGTGTCCCCTGGGAGATGCTGTTGGGGTGTGCCCTGGGAGATGCTGTTGGGGTGTCCCCTGGGAGATGCTGGTCTGGGTGTCCCCTGGGAGATGCTGTCTGGGTGTCCCCTGGGAGATGCTGTCTGGGTGTCCCCTGGGAGATGCTGGTCTGGGAGATGCCCTGGGAGATGCTCCCCAAACCCTCCGGAGAGCCCCAGCCTGGGTGTGAATGGGGTACTGCTGGGTGGGGGTGTCCTTCAGGCAGACCCCCAGAGCAGGGCTCGTGGGGGGAACCGAGGCAGAAACACCACGAGGCAATAACCAACCTCCAGGAGCCATTTTTTTAGTGCCAGGAGTCAGGAACTCTCAGGCAGCCACTGCAGCAAATTGGGGAATACAGAGCAGTGGTCAGGGCAGTCCAGCTCCCCTTTGGCTTCACTTCCAGCTTCCATTGGGTCTGCTCCTTTGT
This sequence comes from Grallaria varia, assembly GCA_013396735.1. Lineage (NCBI taxonomy): Eukaryota > Metazoa > Chordata > Aves > Passeriformes > Formicariidae > Grallaria > Grallaria varia. The sequence goes on along the minus strand of VWZG01003515.1, from coordinate 398,116 downwards.
TCCTTTTATTCTCAACATGCTTTAATTCTGGGGAACTGAAAATCTGTACACAAATAAGGTTATCCATAAAGGACTCCAGCGGGAGGGGGAGCAGCCCTAAAGCACAAAGAGCTCTGAAACAATAATATTCATGAAGGGAATATATATTATTCCATTTTGCTGGGATTGCCACAGGCACAGGAAGGAAGGTTTCTGTCTGCATTTTCCTATTCTGAGTTGCAGACAGGGCCCCGACTGTCACAGGAAAGGCTTTTCCAGCTCTCCTGTGTTGCAGGAGCACACTGGGATCTGGTCCCTCCATCGCAAACCCCAAGGTGCCTCTTTTAAAGTCCACCAAATGCGAGGATCGGGGTCAGACCTCAGTTGTTTGCCCTGCACGGCCTTGGATCATCTCCTCACTGCACAATCCTGCATTTAGCTCAGGATTTTCCAGCTGACGTGCAGCCCACGGCACTGGGTGGGTTGTTCTAATTGAAATGGGCCTCATTAAGTGGGATCTGATTTAAAGCAGGGCTCTCATTCCACTTTCCTCTCCTGGAGGAAGAGTCATACTCCTGGTCTCAAGCCCATCAAAAGAAACCTGGAGGACTTTGGATTGGTTTGTTGAGCAGATGCTGCCACTGGATCCCGCGGGGCCGGTTATTTCCTGGGGTTAATTCACTCCTGGGAATTCGAGGTGGTTGTGCCCCCAGGGAGAGGCTCTGATTGCAGCGGGAGTGATGTGACAAAAAGGTTAAAAACCCTCAAGCCCCAGCTCAGGGCTACGAAGGAGCTTCGAGGGGAAACAGTTTTTCTCCACCTAACAGGAATTTGGGTGAAAACCATTCTTTAGTAAAATAATTCTGCTTTATTAAGGATTCCCTCTGCCACACACAGGGAATTTCAGCTCCCACCAGCCTCTGCTCCTGCCTGTGCAGGAGTTCCTACCTCAGCTCAAAGGTTAATTTAAAATTTTGCTGATATTGCTCCAGAAAGTGAAGTGCCCTCAATTTCCAAGCCCCCAGGAGCCCTTTTTGGTGCCGACTGGAGCTGTCAATGGGACTCAGCCAGCCGGGGCTGATTGCTTTGGAACAGCATCACCTCCTCCCTTCCGAATCCCACCCTGGGCACAAAGGGGAGCCCAGGAAGGAGCACCAGCATTTCACACCCGGAGAGCCAGAGGTGCCTGGGGCTCCCCTGCCTCCACCCCACATTTATCCTGTCTTTAATAGCATCGCCATTAACAAAGAGAGAGAGCAAACACCACCCTGTGAAGGCTCAGCTATGCACCCTCATTTGCATACCTAATGACTTGTGACATTATACTTTGGTCAGCCCTCAACTAAGTCACAAAAGGGTTAAGTTTTCTTTTTCTCTTTGAAAATGCCAGGCAGTGTAGGAGGAATGTCTGAACGGTGGCAGTGGGGACCAGCTGGGAACGGAAGCTCTAAGGGAGGAACTCAATAACACTGCAAAGTATTTCTCATCAAGAATTTTCCCACAAAGTGCTTTTTCCATCAGAAAATGCTTATTCATCAAAGCAAAAAGTTTTCATAGCAGCACTTCAGCTCAGTGAAGCATTCCTGGAAAATGGTTCCCAAGCCCAGGGTGGGATTTCTGGCCAGACTCTGCAGAGCAGAGCCCAGTTCCAGCTCCAGCTCCTGCTCCTGCTTCCTGCTGTGCCCTGTCCCTCAGCAGCCCCCTGGGATGGAGATCTCCCACCATTTCCCAAGATCTCCGTGGTACATCCCACCGTCCCGGCACTGTGGGGGTGTGACTGCTCATCACCCTCCCCTTCACCCACCACCCAAAGCGAACCCAAACCAAACCCACCCCTCCTCCTTTCCAGGTGGCACAGAAAGGTTAATCCCCACCAGAGGGAGATATTTTTGAAACCTTTCAATTTTGGCACAACAAAAAACCACTTCAATTATGTTCTAAAGGGGAAAGGAAACAGACGAAGCTCAAGAGGGTTTTGACCCACATGTACCAGTTTCTTGGTCAAGTTCACTCATTTTTACCACGGGCTCAGTCTCCTGTCACAGCAGTTTTATGTCCTTGCAATTCCATTGCCATGGATGAAATCGCCCGTGAGCGTGTGAACTGCCAGTGAACCTATAATCACTCACAACGTGGGCAGCTCAGAATTCCTCAGTGTCTGCATTATACTCTTCACATTCTTTAAATTATTACTTTCCCAGCAAAAACTCAGACTGGTGTAAAGTCAGAAAGTGCACAATCACCTTGCAGTGCTCCGTGTCCCAGCCTGACTTTGAGGCAATTTCTGTGTTCAGCGCAGTGTGCTGCCCGGGCTGGGAATTAAATGTAAGGGCACAAGGAAACAGATGCCCCAGCCTGCATCCTCTTGTACATCATAACCCCTTCCTGGGGTACACAGAGACCCCCCCAGCCAACCATGGGGTCACAGAATCCCAGAATGGTTTGGGCTGGAGGAACCTCAAAGCCCATCCAGTGCCACCCCTGCCATGGGCAGGGACACCTCCCACCAGCCCAGGTGGCCCCAAGCCCCGTCCAACCTGCCCTTGGACACTGCCAGGGACCCAGGGGCAGCCACAGCTTCTCTGCCCACCCTGTGCCAGGGCCTGCCCACCCTCCCAGGGAAGGATTTGTTCCCATTATCCCACCTATTCCTGCCCTCTGGCAGTGGGAAGCCATTCCCTGTGTCCTGTCACTCCATGCCTTGTCCCCAGTCCCTCTCCAGCTCTCCTGGAGCCCCTTTAGGCTCTGGAAGGGGCTCTCAGGCCTCCCGGGATCCTTCTCCAGGTGAACCCCCTCAACTCTCCCAGCCTGTCCCAGAGCAAGGGGCTCCAGCCCTGGAGCATCTTCATGCCCTCCTCTGGACTCTCCAGCAGCTCCACACCCTCCTTTTGTTGGTGGCTTCAGAGATGGACACAGTTCAATGTTCTTACCTGTGATATTTTAGAAGAAAGAAAGGCAACCTTGGAAAAAAGAAAGTAAATCAGTAGGTCTGGGCATCCATCCTTGTGCTGAGGTATCCTGGTGTGCTTTGAGATCAAGCTGAAGTTTATAAACACCAGCTTGTGATCTTTGGGTGAAAAATGTAATTTGAGATGAAATTATTATTATTAGCATTGATGACTGTGACACAGAGTGTCCTGGAAAGGCAAGTGTGGCCAACACACCGTTATCCAGAATGTCCGCATTTTATCTCTCCTGGGCAGTAGTGATCTGTGTTTGCCGTTGGGATTGTAAGTGCGAGATGTAATTTGAATTTTTAGGATTTATTCAAGTCAAAGAAAAAGACAGTGTTTTAGGAATCACTGAGAACACTGTTCTTAAGAGGGAGGAGTTCATCTGAGCAGCAGATTAAACCTTCCAGATGGAATTCATTGGTCAGCCCAGAGGTGTATAAACAGCTTTGCTCTAAGATCCTGAGATTTCTGGCACAGAATTCCCATTACTGGTGAGTCCAGGGCAGAGGGCACATGAGCAAAGTACAACAGGTATCTCCTCCATCCACCTGGAAGGCACAAGATCTACATTTGGCGTGTGGGCTGGAGCATGTGCAGGGAAGGGAATGGAGATGGGAAGGGGCTGGAGCAGCAGGAGCAGCTGAGGGAGCTGGGGGGGCTCAGCCTGGAGAAAAGGAGGAGAGGGAACAGCCTCAGGCTGGGCCAGGGTAGGGGCAGGTTGGACACTGGGGAAAATTCCTTCCTGGAAAGGGCAGTCCATTCCTGGCACAGCTGCCCAGGGCAGGGCTGGAGTCCCCATCCCTGAAGGGGTTTAACAGCCTTGTGGATGTGGCACTTGGGGACATGGTCAGTGGTGGCCTTGGCAGTGCTGGGGGAACGGATGGACTTGATGGTCTGAGAGGGCTTTTCCAACACACAACTCCATAATTCTGTGATGTGTCTGTCTGGGAGGTCTCCTGGCTCTGTGCAGGTTTCTCAGTCCCCTCCAGCACATCTCCAGCAGCGCCTGCCCCTGCAGCCACCTCGGCCAGGCTGGCCAGTTCCCCATCCCGGTGCCTCTGTCCTGCCCCGGCTGAGCAGGGCACCTTTGCTCTCCCAAAGTTCCTTTTCCTCTCCCCAGGATGAACCTTGTCCCTGCCTTTCCCCACGAGGGCCCAGCAGGAGCAGCTGGCGGGAGCCAGGATGGCTCAGGGCTCTGCTGGGAGCTGAGCTGGCACTTTGCAATATTTATTTTTATTGCTGACCAAATCTAAATAGCTCCATTACGGTTCCATTTGTGGTGAGAAATGAAGGATTTGATTTGGAGTAAATTGAGACTAAGATGCCCTCTTGGCATTGCCCCTGGGGGTGTGGAGGGGGACTGGCCCTGACAGGAGGTTTAGGGTCCCTTCCATCCCAAAGCATGCCACGATTCCCTAAATCCTGTGCACCACTGAGCCCAGGCCATGGGGTGTCCATGACCAGCTGGGCTGAGGAATTCTGCACTTCAAACTGACATTTGGTAATGAAGGGACTTTGTGGCTCCCGACAGCCAGGGCACCAGTTTTCTTCAGAAATGTGCCTAATTTATCTGGGACAATAAATGCACTATTGTTCTTGGAAGAAAGGCAAAGAAAAGATTTTGCAGACTAAGCAGAGACTGGCACTTTATCTCAGGCTTTGTTTAAGGGAAGGGAAAAGCAGATTAATAGTCCAGCATTTGCTGCCTCTTTTGTGCCAAAGTAAAGGCATAAATGCTATTTCAATTCTTGCAACTCACATCTATCTATCTCTGTGCTGCCTGTGAAGTTGGGAAGTGCTCCCCCGAAGTGGCTGGCAGGGTTTTCTGGGGCAGGTTGTTCCTCTGAGGTGTGTGTGAGCCAGGGCAGTGAGGGAGGGCAGGAGAGGGACGAGCAGCAGCAAACAGCCCCAGCTCCATGGCCCTGGCTCTTGTGCCTCAGGCTGAGCTCATGGGGAGCGGGTCACCTGAAGCACAGCATGAGGTGTCTCCTTGGGATCTAACATTTGGTATTTCTGGGAGCCTGCCCTTGGGCAGACACAGGATTGTTACGGTTGAAAAGTCCTGTAACATCATCGAGTCCAAGTGTCAGCTCAGCACCACATGGAACTGTGTCCCCAGGGGCCACATCCTCACGTGTTTTCAGTCCTCCAGGCAGGGGGACTCCATCACCACCCTGGACAGCCCTTTCAGTGGAGTATTTCCAGCTCAGTATTTACATCTGCAGCTCTTCCCATGGTTATTAGACACTGTTGCTCCATGTAGTAAAGTACTATTTGCCTAAAATAGCACTAAACCACCGATTTCAAGGTGACACTGCAAATCCAAAGCCAAAGTTAAAATGTTGGGGAGTCTGCTCTCTGACTCAAAGACATCTCTAGTAATGCCCAAGACAGGAAAACAATGGGATTGAGATAGAGATTGCAATGGGATAGTGAGCACACCTTTGGGAATGCACAGGTCAGCAGGGCCTCCCTGAGGAGCAGCACAGTTTGAATGGGCAGGACAAATAAATCCAGTTGTCAATTAACCAAAATAAAGTGAAAAGTAGCCAAAAGTTGCTGCAGGATTTCTGTAAACTCCAATTGGATGTTGGAAAGAAAATGTCTTATAGACAAATGTCATTGTTGAGCAATTAAACCCAGAATACAGTTAAAGGGAAACTGCTGAATAAAAAAAAAATCTAATGATTTTTATTCAGATCTTTAAACTGTAGAAATAGTTTCATAATAAATGCATTAGTGGTGGCAAATGTGGTGTTTTACCCATGAGCTCTGCCCACCCCAGCATGGGGGGAGCATTTGGAGAGGGAGTTGCAGATCTGACACAAACCCTCTGTTTGATCCTGTGATCACAAAGGACAGCACCGACAGCATGAGCAAGGATTACAAGATGGTAACAACTCTGCTTTAATGCATTTTTAATGCTGTAAAAGAGATGGTGTGGAGCTGGTGGGAGATTTTACGAGGGAGTTTTAGTGCCTGTCAGTGTGGCAATAGGAAGTTATGCCCTTCCTTCCATAGGTTTAGAATATCTCACCATTGCTTACACCTGCATTTTCATTGCATTGACAATATTTCCAGAGAGCGTGACATCAGGAGATAACATTTTTACTTCCATGGCAAAGATTAAATATTATGTGTGAGTACACGTGTAAATGGTATCAGTATTTGCTCTGGTTATAGAAACAGCTGAACCCATTTTACAAGCGTGCAATCAAGGAATGGTTTGGGCTGGAAGGGACCTTAAAGCCCATCCAGTTCCACCCCTGCCATGGGCAGGGACACCTTCCACCAGCCCAGGGATGGGGCAGCCAAACCTTTTGGTGGAGTTTTTGAAGCAGATGCTGCTTAGGGATATTTAAATGCCAGTGAGGGATGGGTGAAATCAGCACTTTTCTGGGTAGAAACTCTGTGTTCTTCCTCCCTCAGCACAGGGATCAGGTGTGTGTCCCATGGGAAGAACCACTCAGGGCTCTGGGAGGGTGTCAGCTGGATGCAGAGGCTGGTTTGGGGTCCCTGCCCACACCCAGACACTGAACCCCTTGGGAATACACAGGCTGGGACAGGCACTTGGTTCTATCCTGGTTTTGCTGATATTGAATATGCTGGAAAAGCAATGAGGAAAAAAAGTATACAACAGCAATATTCATTGTTCTTTCCGGTCCTGAACATGCTGTTTCTAAGAACAGAATGAGGAATTCACCCAAGTGGAAAACAGACCAACATGAGCAGATAACTCTGCTTTTAGGAGTTATCAGAAAAATGATGGCTCAAAATTCCTGTTTATTCATTGCATATTTAGAGCTACGTGTTTTTTCCATAAATTTCTCTTGTTCACACTTCGTTATTCTCAGACACATAAATACAAGGAAGCAAAGGAAGCTCAGAAGTGGTAGGCATCTCAAACTGCTGCTGCACCACATGTCCCAGCACAGTGAATTATGCAACAGCCCTTTAAAGGTTCATTAGCAGTTGTTACACACGGCAGTGGTTGGGCTGTGTTTGCCAGCCCAGCTCATCCATGGAGGCTGCACATCCTTCACTGGCTCTGTTTAACATGTGTTTGAATAAAAACTGCACAAGCCACTGACACAGTCAATAATCCTGGAGCTAAAGGTGCTGTCAGAGACAGCAAAGAAGAACATTCAGTTGGGTTTATCCCGAGACCTGGAAGCAAGGGATCACACAGCCATGGCCAGGGAGTGAGAGATCACACACAGCAAGGAGTGCCACGGCTGGAGAGGCCCTTCCATGGCAAGAAAGGGATGAAAATTTCACATGCAGTGACATTTTGTGGTCCGGTATATGTTGGAGACACATTTTTGTGGGCACTCAGGCACGTGAGGGATCCTTCCAAGCACAGGGACTCCCAGCATCTGGGCATTTCCAGAGGTGGTAAAGGTCATAATATCACAGACTCATGGAATAATTTGGGTTGGAAGGGACCTTAAAGATCACCCAGTCCCCTTCCTGCCATGGGCAGGGACACCTTTCACTGCCCCAGGTTGCTCCAAGCCCAGTCCAACCTGGCCTTGATATTAATTATTAGTGGATGCAAATAAGTTCATACAAGACAGGTTGCTCAGGTTCCACACAGAGGAAGCCTTTTAGCTGCTCAGTAACAGGTGGAAATGAAATTGAAATCCCTGTAAAAGACAATTGCATAGTTAAAAACACATTTCATCAGTCTATTGGCACTTTGCAGGTTTTCTTTCATTATCCTTTTCAAGAAAAGAGCCAAACTCTGTGTGTGTGTCTGTGTGTCTGTGTCTGTGTGTGTGCGTGTCTGTGTGTGTGTCTGTGTCTGTATGTGTGTGTGTGTGTCTGTGTGTGTGTGTGTGTGTGTGTGTGTGATCTGAGCCTCCTCCCAGCTCCAGCCAAAGCCAGTTTGCAGCACTTGAATGACATTCATTTACTGCATAAATATGTTTTGTCTCTCATGCTCTGGGAGAGGTAAATTTTCCATATGTTTGATCCATTAGGAAGTGCTCTGAACATTAAAAGCAAACAAATAGCCATCCTTCCATGGGCAGGAGGAACAGTGTGGTGGGATTAACTTCAGGAGCCAATGCCTTGAGTCACAGGAGTGGAAGTTGGTGCCTCAACAGGAGGTGGTTGTGCTGCTTATTTATCACAGACACCCATGAAGAAATTGGCCCTGAATTCCTTAAAAGCTTTTACATTTTCTCCATTCAAGAGACTGAATAAAAATTAGAAATATTTGGTTTTGATTTTCAATACAAACCCTCCTTTGCTGCTGTTCAGGGGTTTAGATGTGATCCAGTGATTTTCTTCCTTTTCTGAATTTTGTGCCTTAGATGAAATAACTGCTGTGGGAAAAATATCTCCTGATTGGCTCCCTAATCCTTTACCAGACAAATAAAGATTGATTTATTTTTTTACTTCTCACAGATTATTCTGAGGGAGAGATGCTACTTTGCAGCAAATGTATGCAAAAGGGAAAAAGGCATCTGTAACCATCAAACAAGAGCGAATAAATGCTGTTTAAGAGGAAGATTCCTGATGGATCTTTGTGAGCAGAAGAGCTGATGGAAATACAGATAATGCCAATAACTGACAAATGGCTCGGCCTCTGCAGGAATCTGCAGACTTTGGGCTCAGTGCTGTGTTTTGTAGTAGAAATTGGAATTGTAAGAAGTATCCAAAAGCAGAATGAATTACAAAATTCATTATAAAATCCACTAGCTTCATCTCCTTCCTCTCCTCTGCTCCCCCTGGGGTCACATTCCCAGTGCTGGGGAGGCTCTGCCTGGGCCCTGCAGGTGGAAGAGGCTGGAAGAGCAAACCAGCTCCATACACAGAACTCCTTCCTCCTCCTCCTCCTCCTCCTCTTCCCTCCCTGCTGCTGCTCCATCCCCAAAACATCCATCACAAACCTTCCGGGTTCCTCCCCAGTAACTAAAGACTGATGAGGCCATTTCATCAAAACCCTCCCTTGATTTATGGCGCTCTCTGATCGAGGGATTCACCTCTTTTCTGTGACTCTGTGACTCCGAATGCTCTGCTGGGGCACCTGAACCACCTGCCACAACCTATCCCATTTCCCCCACAGCCACTTGGAGACAACCTTTGTGCCCCAGGGGGAGACCCCAGTCCCACCCTGGCACCAAGGCCTGCCAGGGGGTCTTTGGGTGTTGGCAGCAGAGGATCAGCCCAGGGGTGAGGTGATTCCTGTGTTGTACATTCCCAGAGGCACATCCGTACCTGCCATAATCCCTCCATGCCCAGGAGTGTTTAAAATTCAGGATGAGGCTGGTGGTACTCACACATGAGGAATGACAGTGTTTCATGCACCACCTTTGTTCCCCACGTCCATCACAGCTGCAGAAACTTCCAGATTGCTTTTGACACCTGCTCTCCATCTGCTTTTCTCTTTCTTCTCAGGAAGGATTGGAAAGCTCAGGAGCTGAGCGTGGCAAACTTAATTAAAGCCTGTGGTCTGACAATGTCTCTCTCTCCCTCAGCTCTCAGATGGAACAATTCTCCCCAAACTGAAAGCACTTAAAAGTATTGTCTTTGTTCTCTTGTTCAGAAAGATGATAAAGGCCCCAAGTCCCCTCAGCTGCAGGAGGTGAAATTGGGTTTGGTTTATTTCTCTTTTTCAGCAGCACTGTATCATGTTCTTGTGAGTTCCTGCCTCTTTTCCGGGCGTGATCCCACGCTCTCTCTGGGAATGTCTCATCTCTGGCAGCACATGCTGCCAGCTCCTCCCCGCCAGACACGGGGTTAATAAGGATTTAAAGGGTTTCCTTTCCCAGGGCAGTGTGTCCCACCAGCTCCCCTGCTTGGGGCCAAACACCTTCCCCTGCCCTAAAGCAGGGGCTTTGCTCCGGCCTCGGGACAGAACCACGAGGCTGTCCCTCCTCCAGGCTGGATAATGGACACAGAAACAGGTGCACGGGGAACCAACCCAAAGGAGACGAGCTAAAGGCTGACATCTATAAAGGACAGGGAAAAAGAGGCTCAAAGTAGGATAATGTCCAGGAAGGGCTCTCTCCTTCTTTTGGAAAGGGAAGGAGACCCCTGTCACTGTCCCTGTGCGGGCAGTGGAGGCGCTGACCTCCCATGGGGCAGAAGGAGGAGGATGCCCCTGGCCCCTGTGGCCGGGGGGGTGGCCCAGGACAGGTCCTGCCCAGCCCCTGTGTGGGTCCAGCACGGAGGGTTCGGGGCAGGGCAGGCTGTGGTGCTGTCTGTGGTGCTCAGCTGTGCTCCCGTCCCATGGAATGGTTCGGTGTGGACAGGTTGTGGTGCCGTCCGTGGTGCTCAGCTGTCCTCCTGTCCCATGGAACGGGGTGGGCAGGTTGGTTGTGGTGCTGTCCGTGGTGTTCAGCCGTGCTCCTGTCCCATGGAACTGCTCGGGGCAGGTTGGTTGTGGTGCTGTCCGTGGTGCTCAGCCGTGCTCCCGTCCCATGGAACTGCTCAGCAGCTCTATCGCAGCCTGCCAGGCTTTACTGCCCCGCAGTTTGAGTTTACTGCCAACTTTATGGGGAGATTTTGTTTCTCCTTGAAGTCACCCAGCTTATTCCCCACCCCCTCCCACCCCAGTTTTGCTTTTCATTTATCCTTGAATTGAACGAGAATTCCAGAACCAGGAAGATTCCAGGGCACAACAGGCTCATCTGCAGAGCTGAACATGTCATATTCGGGCATGTAACTATTAAATATTACTGCTGAGCCTCGGAAGAAGAAAGGGAACACCACCTCCCACCAACTTGTTCCCCCTCTCTGCTGCTTTTTGAAGCAGGTTCTTTTCTATGTCCCAGTTTGGGTGTCATACGAACACCTCAATGTACAACTTGAACGACACATGTTTCATTAGCTAATTATCCTGGGAAGGCACAACAGTCCATTTGCAAGTTCATTGGACACTTCTGAAATTATTTCTGTAAAACACAAAAGCAGCAGCAAATGTCCCTGAGGGTTCCAAAGGGCCATTTCTGCCCTGGTGCTGAAGGTGAACTTGGAAACTGCAGTGGTTGGAACTGTTTGTGCCCAAAACAACACCCAAAAGTAGAAAAAATTTTCATAGAACCACAGAATTGTTCAGGTTGAAAGGGACCTTTAAGATCATGGAGTCCAACCATCCCCAGCCCTGCCAAGGCCACCACTGACCATGTCCCCAAGTGCCACATCCACACGGCTTTTAAATCCCTCCAGGGATGGGGACCCCAGCCTGCCCTGGGCAGCTGTGCCAGGGCTGGACTAACCTTTCCAGGAAGGAATTTTCCCCAGTATCCAACCTGAACTTCTCCTGGTGCAACTTGAGGCCATTTTCTCTTGTCCTGAAGTGTTTTTAACACTTGAGGGGGCATGAAGTTCAACTGAACTTTTATCCTCAATGAGGGAATGATTTAATGGATCATCTTAACAATTATGATTAAAAAAGTCTTTGCTCTATATGCACCGATCTAGGAGTTCTGGATACTTGGAACACATTGAATTTACAGATTTTGGGAAGCAATTATAACCTCGGGGCCAAAAATACCTTTCCCAAATTTAGTGTACTATATAGTTTTTTCTGACGGACTAAATGTATTTCTAACGAGCTTCTGAACCAAAACAAGATTCCCAAAGAAATGCAGCTGCCCAAACTGGCACAGGTTCACAGAAATTCTGCCTAAATCCAGAACAGCAGCTCCCGGAGCTCCTGCATCCATCCCCTGCCTTGTCAGGGACACACAGGGTGGGCAGTGGGGCACAGTCCAGGAGGCAACAACAGCCTTGGCATGTGTGTGAAGACCCCTGAATTCTGGAAAACCTCATCTCAGCACAGAAGAGACAACAAAATGACCCAGAAAAGTTAAATTCAGTCTCTACACTGGCACAGGGAAGGGTTGGGCAGCCAAAGCTGGGAAGATTTACCTGTTAACCAGAACTTAATCACTGCCACAGGTGCAGATCTAGGGGAGACGACGGGAAAAAGGAGATGGATGGGCTGAAGTGATCCCAAACAGGTCACAGCTCTGCTCCGTGGCTCATCATGGGGAATAACATTTTCAACTGTATCAATTAAAAGTGAAAGCCCTTTGCACCCACTTTTTACCTTTCGGGTCAATCTGACCACAAAAGGAAAAACACTCCCAGGCCAGAAGACAATGTGGATAGACCCTGCTGGCTGTGATTTATTGTTTTAATTAAAAGCTTTTTAAGCTTTAATTAAAAAGGTACATCAGCACTCAGTATTCAAGAAAAATGCCTTTGTGTTTAGGTCAATTGAATAACGTAAAATATAATGAGATACATATTTCTCATCTGCAGTTTCACATGGAAAAAAAAGCAATATACATAATTAAAAAGTAAATTTGAACTGATAGAAGGGAGCTGTTGGCAGAAAAATAAAAGCTTTGCTTTATTTTAACACCAGTAGAGAGCATTTTTTTTTTTTTTAAATTTCCTTACTGTAACATCCCTTAAAAATTCCGTGGTACAACTTGAGTCTCCTCCATGGATGTGCATCCAAGGCCATGTGCGGAATGAGGAGCAGGTCGTTACTTCTGACCCCAATGGTGCTGACACAGGGCAGGCAGTGAGACTGGGAGGTGACAAGCTGTGGAAACTGGGAAGCACCTGAAGAGGGAGGTGTCCCTGCCCAAGGCAGGGGGTGGAACTGGAGGAGCTTCACGGTCCCTTCCCACCCAAACCATTCTGGGATTCCGGGATTCTCTGTCTTTGCTCACACACCCTTCAGTCCCACCACTGTTGGGGTGTCCCATGTGTCCTGTTCCCCCCGCTCCCAGTTTCCTCCTGGCTCCTGGGGGCCTGATTTTCCCAATGCCCCCAGTTTTTGGAGACTCCTGTCCCCACTGGCCATGTCTCCCCATGGCTGGGGCAGGGAAGGAGCCGTGTCCTGTCCCTCGTGGCAGCCCCATATCTGTGTCACCCCTCACTCTCCCAGTGTGACCAGTGAAGGGCTGGCCACAGGTGTCCAAAACAGCCACACTCTCAGCTTTGGGAACTGTCGGGAGACAGATTTTCCACAAAAATCCCCTCGTGCCAAGGTCACTGCCAGGGGAGGCTTTGGACAGGGGACTGTGGTTGTTTGAAGTACTTCTTGATTTCCTTGTCATGCTCTAAGTGGCAGAAGTATAGACCATATAATGGCATCATTTTCACTTACGTGTTTCGTTTGGGAGACAAAATCCTCTCATAATTTTTCCCTGTGCTTTGGTTTGATGGGAAAGTCCCTCCTCAAGCAACCAAACTGTGCCTTTGCTGTTTCTTCGTGGACTCTGCAGCAAAAGCACCTGGGACTGGGGGGCTGTGCTTGTCCCGCACAGCTGGGAGTGACCCCTGGATCAGGGAGGAACAAGCTGGAGCACATGCAGAATTAAGGGCAGGGTTTAAAAAGGAGTGAAGTTGAAAGGAGGAGATGCTCCTGGAGCTTTATTGGGTGTGGGGGTCATTGGAGCTTTGGGGTCTGTGCTGATGGCCTGAGGGGCATCTCGGTGGAATGGGTAAGTTTCTATACATTACAGAAAGTTGTCTGATAATTTAAAAGCTTATAGTTTGAGAAGTGGCTAATTCAGCTCCTTTTTAGCATAGAAAATCCTGGAAAATGCTTCAAAAAGCCCTGGTGTGGCTCAGCTTGGTGTGGCTCAGCAGAGGCTGTGGTTGGGGGCTCAGGGACCTTGTGGAGGGGCTGGGGCTGTGCTGCACGTAGGGGAAAGGTGTGGGGTGGGGAAAACTGGGCTGAATGAGGGAAAAAACCCACTGAAAGTGTTTGAAAGCTGTTGACAGTGAGGTGGTGCTGCTTGGCTCAGGTTGGGTTCTGCCAAGGTGTCTCCTGCAGGAACACAGGGAATGGCAGGGGGGCAGCTGCTGTCCTGGGGGGTCTGTGCAGCCAGAGCTGGTCCTGCTGCTCCCTGCCCCAAATGGGGCATTCCAGTCTATTCTGTGTATGTGTTTTGGTCCCAGCATTCCTGTACTGCCGATGGGATTGGCATCCTGTCTGATGCTGCCATTTGCTGTGCTGCTTTTGTTGTGCAGTCTGGCCAGAACATGAATTATTTGACTCCAGGAATGGATTTTGGGCTGTTGGCTCCTCTGCCTTGGTGCCCTGGAGGGGGCTTTGCCGTGGGCTGCTCATGTTAATCACCCACAACCCTGACCCCTGGAGTCAGCTCTGGTGGTCTGTATTTATTTTTTCTTTGTAGCCTTTTCCTCTCCTCCAGTTTGTTGTCAGACCCCCCCCCCCCCCCCTCCCCCCCCTGCGGT